>ML814916.1:11617-37434 GCA_009831015.1 Picea engelmannii | reverse complement strand
TGTTGGCCACCCTTGTAACCCTTGTTGGTACCCCTTCGAGTGGTAGCACATCAGACATCACCTGTGTATGGATTGGCCTAGATTACCTGAAGCCCTCTTTAGATAAATCGATCGGTCGCCTGACTGCTATAGTGTCACCGAGAACAACACTCGGGAAGATACTCTCTAGTACCTGGGTAGTCGGGTAGTACGGCTAAGGGTACAGTCTATCCTCCTTAGTTAGTGCCTTGAGATATTGGGCCAAGTACTATTGTTGGACCCCGCACACATATCAAAGAGCTATAGCACAGGGCAAACCCTTGTCTATAGAACCCTCGAATACCTAACCCTTGGGGGACAAAAACATAAACAAGTTAAAACAGACAAGATCTATTGTCGTGCAACTGTGTTCGGGTTGCCAAGTAAATACATATTTCTTTCTGGTTAAGCATTTGGGCATTTCCTCTCTACAATATTCTTCAGACCGGAGTATAACTCTGTTAAAAATAAATAAAAATAAAAGTCTGGAAATATTTTCACCATTATTTGAGACCTATTCCATTGGATTCATCTCTTCGCCCTTATCACATTCATCCATATCATTTTTTCAGCCAAATGTTTTTAGCTCGCCTACCCATTTTCAGTTTCCTCATCCTCATGGTCCATACTCGTAGCCAAGACTTTGAAGCTCGCTTCAAAACCTTGCAATCTAGTCTCATTGAGACCCAACAAGAAGTGAAACAACTCAGTGCCAATGTTTTCTCCATCAATACAACCATGCAGTCCTCAATGGGGGAAATCAAGCAAGACCTCACCACCCATCTTGAATCAGTATTTTCGGCACTCTGCACCAAACTACATATCCCTACAGATAACCCTTCCTCTTCCTCACCTCCACATAATGAAGGTGACCATTCCTCTCATTCCCATACCTTGCAGAACCATCACTTTCAACGTGACCTACGCCTTCCGCGGGTGGATGTGACAAAATTTGATGGCTCGAACCCCACTGGTTGGGTAACCCAAATGGAACATTACTTCTCTTTATACGACATTACAGATGACTTGGCCAAACTCTGGTATGGTGTTCTCCATCTAGATCAAGAACGTTGGCAATGGTGGCCATGGAGAAAAACTTCTCGTCAAGGGTATATTGCTTGGACACACTTTGTGGCAGAGCTTTATGAACACTTTGACACTAACACCAACCATTTGTTCCGTTTGACATAGCTGAAATAATTAGGAACAATGGAAGACTTTATATATGCCTTTGAGCGCCTGACTTTTAGAACAGAGGGCATGTCTGATGCCTTTTTCTGAGAGTGTTTTATCAGCGACCTCAAGGATGAAATTCAGGCCCATGTCCTTATGGCTCGGCCTGAGAGTTGGGTGGAGGCTACCAAAAGAGTTAAAGAAGCACAACAGGTTGTATCTGCTCAAAACCGCAAACCCTCCTTTATCCCTCGCCCTAAACCAGTAAATCACACTACTCCCTCTACTCCACCAAAGATCCAAAAATTGACCAGGGATGAAATGGTTGAACGCCAACTCAAAGGAATTTGTTATAAATGTGATGACAAATATTTCTCGGGCCACAAGTGTAAAGAACACAATCTTTTTATGGCCATCTCCGAGGAGATTTCGGAAGAAGATGAAGAAACTCCCTCTGTGTCTGAGTCACCTGAATCCACTGACATTACCCCTCCCTCAGACCCTCCCGAAGTAGAACCGGTCATTTCCCTCAATGCTCTCACTGGCTTCTCCGCTCCCCAAACCCTCAAGCTAATCGGTTACATCAAGCATTGGAAGGTCATCATTCTAGTTGATAGTGGCAGCACCCATAATTTTATTCATCTCCGCATTGCCCAAGAAACTCATTGCTACATCCATGTCGTCAATAATTTCCAAATCATGATTGCCAATGGTGGTTCCATGAAATGTGGAGGGCATTGTGAAAATGTGCATCTCCAAATTGGTGACTACCACCTGAAATCGCATATGTTTTCTATAGACATGGGAGGTTGTGACATTATGTTGGGTGCAGACTGGCTAAGGACTTTGGGTCCCATTCTCATGGATTTTAAATACTTAACCATGCAATTCAACCAGGAGGGACACCAATATAAGTTCCAAGGAATCATCGTCGATTCACCTGAGATCATTAGTTCCCATCGCATGGAAAAGATTCTCAAAAAGGGTCATTCTGGTGTTATCGCCCAACCCCATGCCATACAAGCAACATAGACACCCTTGGTACCGCAAGACCTCCAAGACATCCTTTCTAAACATCAATTGGTCTTTTCCACTCCCCAAGGCCTCCCTCCTTCCCATGGTGTTCATGATCATTCCATTCCCTTTGTACTCGGAATCCTTCCTCCCAATATCCATCTGTATTTTCACCCCTTTTCCCAAAAATATGAAATTGAGAAAATGGTCCAGGAACTCCTTAATGCAGGCGTTATTTGCCCTAGTATGAGCCCCTACTCGTCTCCTGTGGTCATGGTCCTGAAGAAAGAAGGTTCTTGGTGAATGTGTCCTGACTTCTGTGCCCTCAACAAACTTACCATTAAAGACAAATTCCCCATCCCTGTCATTGATGACCTCCTGGATGAATTGAGTGGCGCCCAATTCTTCACTAAATTGGATCTTCGTTCAGGCTACCACCAGATACGTATGAAAGAGGCAGACATTCCCAAGACTTCCTTTAGAACTCATGAGGGCCACTATGAGTTTTTGGTCATGCCCTTTGGCTTGTGTAATGCCCCCTCCACCTTCCAAAGCCTCATGAATCATGTCTTCCGTCATTTTCTCCGCCATTTTGTCTTAGTTTTCTTTGATGATATCCTCATCTATAGCAAAACCTGGACAGACCATCTTGCTCATGTGGATCGAGTTCTCCATCTACTCTCTCAACACCAACTTTTCCTGAAACAATCTAAATGTTCTTTTGGCACCTCAGAAGTAGAATACTTGGGTTATATGGTTGCCAAAGATGGTGTCGGGATGGATCCTAAAAATATTGAAGCTATGCAAGACTAGCCTCACCCAAATACTCTTAAGATATTGCGTGGATTTCTAGGCTTAACAGGGTATTATCACAAGTTTGTTAATAATTATGGAAAGATTGCAGCACCTCTCACTGCTCTCCTAAAAAATAAATCTTTCACTTGGACTCCATCTGCTGCTCAAGCTTTTCAGACCTTGAAGATGGACATGTGCACCACTCCAATCCTCACCCTTCCCGATTTCACAAAGACCTTTGTGTTGGAATGTGATTCCTCATGGAAAGAAATGTGTGTTTTCCTTATGCAAGAGGGTTGACCTTTGTCCTTTACCAGCAAGCAACTATCTGAAAGAAATCTAGGAAAATCCATCTATGAAAAGGAAATGTTGGCTATTCTGCATGTCGTGGATCTGTGGTGTCCTTATCTATTGGGGCAACGTTTCTAAATTAAAACAGACCATCAAAGCCTCAAGTATTTTCTAGAACAACGCATTTCCTCCCCAGAACAACAAAAATGGGTGACTAAAATCTTTGGATATGATTATGAGATCATTTATAAGAAAGGAAAAGACAATGTGGTTGTGGATGCACTTTTCCGAAAATATGAAGACGAAGGATCCCTTTTTTATCTTTCATTCATTGTACCAGATTGGCTCCAAGCCATTCGCCAGGAATGGCTACAAGATCCCAAAAGTTCGCAGTTGATCCACCAATTGCAGTCCAAGGCTCCAACTTCCCCAGGGTACTCTTGGCTCTATGAGGAACTTCGATACAAAGGCCATTTGTATTTAAGTAAACAATCAAAGCTAAAATCCATGGTACTTTCTGAGCTTCATGCTACACCATAGCAGGGCACTCCAGGTTCACCAAAACCTATGACAGGGTCAAACGTTCCTTTTTCTGGGATGGTATGAAACAAGACATTCATAATTTTGTAGTTGAATGTGATGTGTGTCAATGCAACAAGGGAGAAACATTCAAATCGTCGGGCACACTACAACCGCTCCTGATTCCACCTGCTATTTGGAAGGATATCTCTATGGATTTTATTATCAGCTTACCCAAATCGAGAAATAAATTCGTCATCATGGTGGTTGTTGATCGCTTTTCCAAGTATGCGCATTTCTGCGCCCTTCAACACCCATTTACAACATCCACGGTGGCTCAAATATTCATGGATCAAGTCTTCAAAATTCATGGCATGCCACACTCTATTGTTTCTGATCGCGACCCAACTTTCACAAGCAATTTTTGGCAAGAACTGTTCAAGATACAAGGCACCAAATTGCATCTCAGCACAGCTTATCATCCCCAGACTGATGGCCAAACGGAAGTTTTCAACAAGTGTTTGGAAACATATTTGATTTGTTTTGCCTCGGAAAAGAAAAATCAGTGGGCTCAATGGTTTCCCCTAGTTGAATGGTGGTACAACACTTCATACCATACAGCTACACGCATGACTCCTTTTGAAGCAGTATATGGACAGAAGCTACCTTCAGTTATCTCATACTTAACGGGTGCTTCGAAGGTCCAGGCAGTTGACCTAACACTTACATCTCGAGAAAATATTCTCCATACCCTCAAAGAGAATTTGGTCATGGCACAGAATCACATGAAGCAACAAGCAGATCAAGGTCGCTCTGAACGTCAATTTGCAGAAGGGGATCAGGTGTTTCTTCGAATGCAACCTTACAAGAAAAATTCCCTCAAGGACGAGCATTGTCAGAAGCTAGCACCCAAATTTTATGGTCCTTATACTGTACTCAAGCATGTGGGACAAGTCACCTATCAGTTAGCTTTGCCCAACAATTTGAAGCTACATCTTGTTTTTCATGTTTCATGCTTAAAGAAGGTGATTGGAGCTAAGTGCCAAATTCAAACCAACCTTCCAGAGTTAGTTGAAGAAGGATCCATTTGGCTACAACCAGAAGCATTTTTGGCCCAGCGTGAGCATCGCCTACGTCAGAGAACCATCAAGGAAGTGCTAGTACAGTGGAAACATACAACTCCAATAGACGCCACTTGGGAACCAACTACCATTCTGCAACAATTTCCTCATCTCAAGCCTTGAAGACAAGGTTGTTTTTAAGGGGGCAGACATGTTAGGGTCCTAACCCGCACATAGGTAGAAAAATATATTCAGATGTAATAAAGGTCAATATTAATAAGGCCTTTCAATAAAATAGAACAAGGCGGATGTAAGAAGACCTAATAGAAGCTTCCGCTTCTAGAAGGATCTTCCTCTAGATGCTTCATTTTAGTATAAATAGGAGTCGAGGGTATGAGAACCCTAGCTTGGATATTATTGTAATAGAGCTCTACTCAACTGGAGGTTTCCCCCTCGAAGAGGCCCGTGAACATTGCTTTCATATTCAAAGTTCTATATATGTTTCTATTCTTATATCATTTCAGTGTTATTATGGTGAATTTTCTGGTTATATTGTTGTTATTCTGCCATTACTAGCATTTTATTTCTGTTCTGCATACATTTTATATCTGGTATATTACACTCACCTACAGGGGTATCGACACACTTCCAAGTCAAGCATCCAATTGATCTGACCCCCGACACACCTCTACTTAATGGACCAGTCTATCGATGCTCGCTGATGGAAAATGATGAAATCAGGCGTCAAATCGAAGAGCTCCTTCAAAAGAGGCACATCATACCCAGCTCCTCCCCTTGCGAAAGCCCGATTATACTGGTGCAAAAGAAGTATGGGACTTGGCGACTCTGCATTGATTAGAGAGCCTTAAAAAAAATCATAGTCAGGAACCACCACCCCATTCCTAGGATTGATGACCTTCTTGACCATCTCAAGGGGGAAAATTTCTTCAACAAGATTGACCTAAAGTCTGGCTATCACCAGGTTCCCATCAAACCAACTGATGTATGGAATACAACCTTCAAGTATAAATAAGGTCTCTACAAATGGATAGTCATGCCCTTTGGCTTAACAAATGCACCAACCACTTTCATGAGGTTAATGGATGATATATTGAGACCCTTCACCAACTCCTTTATGGTAGTATATTTGGATGACATCCTAATCTTCAACATAGCGTGGGAGGAGAACATGCGACATATTCAACATGTTTTGAGAACTTTGCGGCAGCACAAGCTTTATGCCAACTTGGAAAAATGATCGATTGGCATGAACACGGTCTAATACTTGGGCTACATTGTTGATGAGCATGGGATACATGTTGATCCAACTAAGATACAAATCATCTATGACTAGCCAACCCCGACCACACTCACCGAGCTTCAGAGCTTCTTGGGACTATCCAAATTCTACTGACGGTTCGTGTCAGGATTCTCCCATATTGCATGGGCCCTCAGCTAGGTGACCAAGGGAGGTGGTAGGGACAAGTTCATGTGGGGTAAGGAGGAGCAACAAGCATTCAATGATATGAAGCATTGCTTGTGCTCAACTCTAATACTCTGCTTTCCTGATCTGCAACAACCATTCGAGATTGAGACTGATGCATCTTACTATGTTGTGGGCGCAGTTCTCACTTAGCATGGGCATCCAATGGCATACCATAGTGAGATACTGTCCGATATTGTCTGGAAATACCCCAACTATGACAAGGAAATGTATTTCATTTTACAAGCATGCTGTCAATGGAAAAATTACATTATGGGAAAAGAGACGATCATACACACTGATCACAAGTCGTTGTAGTTCATATAGACACATGGTAAATTGAAAACGACTGCCATCAAAAGTGGTCCACCTACCTGTAGTAGTTCCATAAAAACATCAAGTATAAGACATGTATCTCCAATCGTGTCACTGACTGTCTCATTCGGCCTTCTGTGGTTGCGCTCACCACTATGCTCCATTCCTGTGGACATGAAGCATCTGAGTGGCCCCAAATTTATTAGCAAGATCCAGACTTTTCCACCACCTATATGCTATTGGGTACAGGCACAACTGTCACCAATTTTCGCATTCAAGACAAGATCTTATTCCACTTGGGCCATCTCTGTGTTCCTACAAGAGAGCATGCAAAGTTGATTTGGGAAGCCCACTACAGTTGAGTGGCAAGAGATTTTGGCGTAGATAAAATTGTGATCGTTCTTCAGATACATTTTTATTGGCCAAAACTTCGCCAGGACGTTAGCAAGTATATTAGATCTTGCACTGCCTGTGCAATTTCCAAGCCAACCATTAAGAAGCAAGGCTTATACACCCCTCTTCCTATTCCTAATAAGCCTTGGGAATCCATATCAATGGATTATATGTTTGTCTTTTCGTCCACCAAGCAAGGAAATGATTGTGTGTTCATGGTCGCTGATCAGTTTTCGAAGATGGCCATCCTCACATCCTGTAAGAAGAATGTCACAGTGGCAGAGGCTTCCAAGATCTTCTTTGAACGGGTGTGGGTCCATTTTGGGATACCACAAACCTTCATCTCTGACTGAGACAACAGGTTCCTCAACACATTTTGGTCGAGTCTCTGGTCTCTGTTGGACACCAAGCTCACAAAATCCACTGCTTTCTAGTCCCAAACTGATGGCCAAACATAGGTCATCAATCGGATGATTGTGCACATCCTGCACATGTACAATTCTAAGCATCCACATACATGGGATGAGAGTCTCTCATATGTCCAACTCAATTACAGCATAGCTCTCCATAGTTCCACCGGTCATAGCCCATTTCAGGTGGGTCTAGGATTCCAATCCTTGGAATCCAATGATATTGCACTTTCTCTTGCCACCACACATACATTCTCTTCCCCTTATCATTCTGTGATCGACAAAGCTACCAGATTCATTGATCTGATTCATCACATTCACCAACAGGTCCATGAGATTTTGCATAAATCCAATGCTAAGTACAAGAAACGCCATGATCAACACAAGGTACCACACTAATTTCAAGTTGGCGAAAAAGTTTGGTTACATTTGCATAAGGAGCATCTCACCGGGCCCCATCAGAAGATTTGCCCACTTCGGTACAGGCCTTACACTATCACCAAGGTTGTGGGTAGCAATTCTTTTGATCTCAACACTACACCTTTCCATGGCCTACATCAAGTATTCAATGTGGACCTCATTCGACCATATTTTCCACCATTATTGGACACCTCCGAGATCGCAGAACAACTGACACCAATAGAAATCAACCCTGATTGCATGGAACAAGCATCCATTGATCAGATAGTGGACACATAGGTCAAGGGAACTCGACAACAGAGGATCCAACTTTATCGGGTTGTCAAGGCAGGGAAACTCCTACACCAAGGCAAGTGGCTCACCCGGGGCCAAATCGAATAAAATTTTCCTCACCTGATGGGGGAACTCAACGCTATAGAGACCATTGCTTCCTAAGAGGGGAGGATTGATCCATATGGATATTGGTGGCCAACCACCTATTCCAACTGGCTCCTCGTGTCCATTTTTGTTATTCAACGTGTTCTTAAGTACTTCTTTGTAATTGTGGGTTCTACACTTCTGGGATTTTATGAAGCCCTACACATCCTCCAGGTGGATATGGGTGGCCTCTCTCCTAATCCAACTGGCTTATTTTGTATGTTTTCATGTCTGCACATCTTGTTGTACTTCCAGGGCCATTTTGGGGCCCTAAACATTGTTTTTTGGCTCCCCACAGTCAAATTTTTGACATAATTAGAGTTTGGAGGTAGAATGTGTAGTTCTCTGAAAGACCTTTCCAATGGGCTATCAAACGCCTAAAACGGAGGTTGTATGCCAAATTTACGACCCTGGGAAGTTGAGGTACCAAATTACACCAACTTACCCATAGGGCCCACATGAATTTTGGCGTTTCACCTTCTAGGGTTAGGTTTTTTAATGTCTATGGTTTTGGAATTCATGAGTAATATCAAAAAGGCATCCAGAGCCTCATTGTAATCCATTCTTCTCAGACGGATGGACGTAGTAGCCACATCTCTTCTCAGAGATAGCTACCACCATTCAAGCAAGTGTTTCAGTTTCGCAGTTTTACAGTTTCATCCTATTTCATTATTTAATAGAAGATATTGTTCACTGGATATTTGTATTATTCTTCATATCTCTGTGTTTATTGTATTCAGTTTGTTAATCAGTTCATTCGACTCCTAAATCCAAATTATTCTTTGAGGCGGTAACTCCATGGGAAGGTCTTGAAATACATTCTTATGTTTGTGAATTAGATCTTGGATGTCTGATGTTCCGGAGTCATCATGTTTTGATTCTTGTATTTCTATGTTGTGGCATTGGATGAAGTATGCAGTTTCTCCTTTTTGGATCATTTTTTCCATTTGTTGTGACAACACAACTTGTGTTTGTGGAGGTTGAAAACCATATAAGTTATAACTTTTCCCTTGCCACTTGAATTTGATGAAATGTTCCTGGTGATTGACTAAGTATGTGCCCAAGGTTTATAACCATTGGACTCCTAAAACCACATATACTCCTCCCAGAGGGATGGTGTACAGTTCTGATTCAAAATTGAAATCTTGGATTTGGAGTTTCACCTTATGGCATTTTCCGACATTTCCAAAATTTTTTTCCATCTGCAACCATTACTTTCATATCTGGAAGTAGATATACAAATAATTTGATTTTCCTTGAAATCTTGATATCGAGGAAATTGTGGGTACTTCTAGTGTCGATTAGTATGGTGACATTATCATTTTTTATATGTCCTTTTAATTTGAGAGTTTGTGGTTGGGTAATGCATGTGATGGATGCAAGTGATATTCTTGGTGTGTTCTCTTCTATGAGTTATGACGTTTCATTTTGGAAATTTGTCATTTCTTCATTTATTGATTATGTTGAGTCTGATTCATCATCTTTTTCTACTTCATAAGTGTACAATGTTTTTGACTTATCTTCGATCTGACACCTATGTCTTGGGTCCCATTTCTCTCCACATCGTTTACATTTTCCTTCTTTTATTCTTTGGGACTCTAAAATTATTCTTCTATATTCAAGTAGATTGGGTGGTATGTATTTGTCATTTACTATGGTCTGAGGTACACTCCTTGTTGAGTAAACCTTGTTGAATCTTGATTGGCCTTATAGTTTTTCTTCTACGTATTTTGCCTTGCATATTGCTATTTCTACTGTAGTAACCTCATATAATCTTAACTCATCTTGGATATGGAGTTTGAGACCACCTATGTAAGATTGGAGTAATTGATCATTATATAGTCCAAATACTTGGGTGGCAAGAGCTTCCCATTGATGTGTAAATTCATCTATGTTTCATTTTTGTTGTAACTTGGTCAATTTTGAAAAAAAATCATTTTCCGAGATGCCCTGGAATCTTTTAAAAAAACATTTTTGAAATAATTTCAATTATATGAATGAATTCTTCCTTTCCACCATAGATACTAGTTGTATGCAGTGCCTTCAAGGTACATGGATGCGTATTTGACCTTTTCTTCATCGTTGTAATATTATACATATGGAAATATTCTTCAGTTTTGTTAAACCAAGCCACAAATTGATTGTCTCCTCCATTGTATTTTGATAGTTCAATTTTGTCTTTAGGAGGATAAATTCTTAAGGGTTGATGTTGTGATATAGGTTGGGAATTTGAATTGTAGGGAGGTGGTGGCGATGGTGGTGTTGGGGGTGATGTGTTAGATGTGATTGAGTCACTTGATTGTGGTTGGGTGGCTTGTTGGTGCCCTTGGCCTTTTATTGCATTAAAAGCTCATTAAGATTTTGTTTCCAATGTTCTGTCATCATAACCAGACTTTGTTGCAAAGCATCATTTATTTCTCATTTAAAGTTTCCCAAACCTCATTGTAGGTTAACCTCAAGTTCTTGAAAAATATCGTCTTTAAGATCTTGTTTTAGATTGTCCAATCCTTTTTGTAATTCGATTCCCACTTCCATTAAAATTTTTTCTTTAAGATTATGGGTCAACTCTTGTTTGAGTGCTTCATTGTGGAGCCTCATTTCTTCTATTAAATCATTGTGAGTTTTTTGTATTGACTTTTCAAATCATTTTCTAATGCTTTTACACTCCTGGTCTATTTTTTCCACTTGAGTTTTTAATTCAGGCATCCTTCTAGTGTTTGGGGGTGAGTATTTTTCTGTAATTTTGATCTTGCTTGGGATATCCCCTTTTTAATTATTTGAAAATAATTGCATGTAATTTACGATGGAGGGATGTGAGTTGAGTTGTGGAGAGTGGAGGTGTATGGTGGGTGTATGATGAAGGGAATGGAGAATGGGAGGGGGATGGCGTGGGAGTAAGGTGGAGGTGGATTGTGGAAGAGTGGGGAGTACGCGGGTTGTGGAATGGTGCACAGGCTATGGGATGGTGCATGAGAGTGGGATGGAGAGTGGGAAGGAGTGGGAAGGGGAAAAAATTTGATATGGTGGGGAGGGTTACGAGATGGTTTGGAGAGACGTGGGTGCGTGGGAAGGGGAGTGGGAAGGGGAAGGGTTACAGGAGGGATTGGAGAGAGGGGGGTGAGTGGAAAGGGGAGTGGAGAGAGGCCAGTGTGTGGGAGTGGAGAGACTATGATTTTAGACTGTAGGTGAGGGGAAACACGTGGGGGTGTGGGGAATGATTGTGATACGGGGGAGCGACCAACTCTGATACCAATGTAAAAGACACAAGGGTTTCATAATGAACAACTCACTCTGAATTCATAATAAGATATATATAATAATAATTGATTGTAAAAATGATGATATTACAAGGATAGGGCCTACCTATATATATTCCCTTTATGGTTTTATGAAGAGTCATGACCTTTTATTACATTAATTTTTAGTTTTAGTTTTATTTATTATTTTAATGTCTATATATTATATTATTTATTTATTGTGACAGTTCCTAAAGGAAAAACTTTCACTTTGCTAGATACCTCTGGATCTTGAATCATTAACCTATTTTCTTATATCTTATGAATTCTTAACTTCTTAACTAATTTAAGTCTTACTCCAATTCCATTTTATAATGAATTGAGATAATATATTTTTGCATATTTTGTGATATTTTTACAAATTAAGTAATGTTCTTGAGGTTTTTTTTTCGATGAGGATAAATATAATCACTTTATGTGACGCCAAACATGCCATGGATGATAGGTTTGACATGGATGTGAGTTCCTTTCCAACTTTTTCATCTATAGGTTTTTTTGGATTCCATAGATTACAAGACTTGTGTAACATAAAACATTAGTAGGTGATTTGAATTTGGTACGAGGAGATCACTTACATATTGAATTTGAATGTCAAATATGAGGATTAAATGAATTGGTTGAGTGTTGTGTCATTCAAGTGGCCATGCAACCCCCTTCAAGGTACAGGTAAATTTTGATATTCCATTATTTGAAGGATTGATAGATGCAAATGTTGTAGATAAATGGTTGAATATGCTTGAAGGATATTTTTTGGCCCACAATTTTCCGATAGGGAAAATATCACTTTTGCACTCCTCAAGGTCATTCCCCATGTTAAATATTGGTGGGATACTTACTCTGAGAAAAGGGACATGGAGGAATATACAATGTTTGTGGTGGCTCCTACATGGGATTCCTTCCGGGATGCCATTAAAGAACAATACTACCCTGTTGGAAGCTATGAGGACTAGTACACCAGATGGACCACCCTACATCAAGAAAGGTATTAGACAATACCATATTTCACCAATATTTTTCATACCCTACGCACCAAATTGGGTATCAAAGACTCTGAGCATCATCTGGTGCTCAAATACCGTGGTTGTTTTCATAGATACATTCAAATAGAAATGGAGTTCCTAGACATTGCCTCATTGGGAACGGCTTATAGATACGGTGTCAAGATCGAGCAGAGATTTAAGCAGAAAAGGTGAGAGTTTGGATCTGCAAACCCCTCACAGTCGAAGCAGTGAAAAGGCATCCCCAACCCACATAGCAAGGGACCAAGTCGAGATGGCCGCCCTCAAGACAACCATTCCAAGTCGCAACACAAGAAGGGAAATGCGAATATGAAGAAGGACACAGGAAAATGGTGTGAGAACCATAAAATTCCTTGGCACAACACTGAAGAATGTCGCTCCAAGTAGTCCCTGGTGGTCGAGCTGAAGGCTTCCGAGTTAGACGTCAATTCTGATTCCGAGTCAAATCTTGAAGGAGGGAAGCAGATTATCGATGTTGAACCTAGTGCGAATGTCGCTACCACCAAAGTCTGGCCAAGATAACCAGAAGAACCAGAGGAAGGGGAACGCCTCTTTCACTCGCAGATGTGGGTAAAGGGGGGCTCCGCTTCATTTCATTTTCGATAGCGATAGTCAGAAGAACCTGATTTTAGCAGAGGTTTTCAAGTGGATGGATATTCCAATGAAACCGCACACACAACCCTACACCATCGGTTGGCTTTTCCAAGGAAGAGATATTCATGTCAGCCAATAGTGTCATTTTCCCTACAACATCAAGCCTTTCAAAGATGAGGTACTATGTGATATTTCTCCCCTTGAAGTTTGTGATGTTCTTTTAGGAAAACCATATTTGTGGAAGCGTCATGATGTGTATGATTCTAGACCCCACAGTGTTATTATTACTTCGGGTAGAAAATTGTACAGGATCCTAAAGGTAGGGTCACCTACTGCTATTTCTTTAATCTCTACTAAGAAATGCAGTAAGGTCATTTCACAGACAGGGAATTTCGTCTTCTTTGTGATCCGTGCTCAAAGAAAGTAGAAGGTCGTCGCCACATCTGTGGCCTCTATTTGCAACATAAGCAAGTAGACAGGATCATGGAAAAATACAAAGACATCTTCTCCTCACCTATAGGGGTACCAACACACTACCAAGTCAAGCATCCAATTGATCTGACCCCCAATGCACCTCTACCTAATGGACCAATCTATCGACATTTGTTAGATCCAACATCTCCTTCAAAAGGGGCACATCAGACCCAACTCCTCCCCTTGCGGAAGCTCAATTTTACTGGTGTAGAGGAAGAATGGGACTTGGCAACTCTGCATTGATTAGAGAGCCTTAAACAAAATCACAGTCAGGAACCGATACCCCATTCCCGAGATTGATGACCTTCTTGACCAACTCAAGGGGGGAAATTTCTTCAACAAGATTGACCTAAAGTCTGGCTACCACTAGGTTCCTATTGAACCAACTGATGTATGGAAGACAACCTTCAAGTCTAAAGAAGGTCTCTATGAATGGCTAGTCATGCCCTTTGGCTTAACAAATGCACCAACCACTTTAATGAGGTTAATGGATGATGTATTGAGACCCTTAACCAACTCCTTTCTGGTAGTATATTTGGATGACATCCTCATCTTCAACAGAACGTGGGAGGAGCACATGCGACATATTTAATAGGTTTTGAGCACTCAGACAACACAAGCTTTATGTCAACTTGGAAAAATGATCTTTTGGCATGAACAGGGTCTAATACTTGGGATAAATTGTTGATGAGCATGGGGTACATGTTGATCCAACTAAGATAGAAGTCATCTATGACTATCCAACCCTGACCACACTGACCGAGCTTCAGAGCTTCTTGGGACTAGCCAACTTCTACCAACGGTTCATGTTGGGATTCTCCCATATTGCATGGGCCCTTAGCCAGGTGACCAAGGGAGGTGTTAGGTCCAAGTTCATGTGGGCGAAGGAGAAACACCGAGCATTCAATGATCTGAAGCATCGCTTGTGCTTAGCTCCAATAATCTCCTTGCCTGATATGCAACAACCATTCAAGATTGAGACTGATGCATCTGACTATGTTGTGGGCACAGTTCTCACTCAGCACGGGCATCCAGTGGCATACCATAGTGAGACACTGTCTGATATTGTATGGAAATACCCCACCTATGACAAGGAAATGTATTCCATTGTACAAGATTGTTGACAATGGAAACATTACATTATGGGGAAAGAGACAATCATACGCACTGATCACAAGCTATTGTAGTTCATATAGACATAGGGGAAATTGCAAAACGACCACCATCAGAAGTGGTCCACCTACCTGCAATAGTCCATATCAACATCAAGTATAATACATGTATCTTCAATCATGTTGATGACTGCCTCAGTCGGCCTCCTATGGCTGCACTCACCACTATGCTCCATTCATGTGGACATGAAGCATCTGAGTGGCCCCAACTTTATTAGCAAGATCCAGACTTCGCCACCACCTATCAGCTCTTGGGTACAGGCGCAACCGTCACCTATTTTTTCATTTAGGATGGACTCTTATGCCACCTAGGCCATCTCTCTGTTCCTACAAGTGAGTGTGCAAAGCAGATTTTAGAATCCCACTACAGTTGGGTGGCAAGATATTTTGGCGTAGAGAAAATTGTGGTCGTTCTTCAGAAAGATTTTTATTGGCCAAAACTTCGCCAGGACGTCAACAAGTATATAATATCTTGCACTGCCTGTGCAATTACCAAGACAACCATCAAGAATCAAGGCTTCTACACCCCTATTCCTATTCTCAAGAAGCCTTGGGAATCCATCTCAATTGATTATATGTTTGTCTTTTCATCCACCAAGCAAGGAAATGATTGTGTGTTCATGGTCGTTGATCGGTTTTCAAAGATGGCCATCCTCAGAATCATGTAAGAAGAATGTCACAGTGGTAGAGACTACTAAGCTCTTCTTTGAACAAGTGTGGGTCCATTTTTGGATACCACAGACCATCATCTCCGACTGAGACAGCAGGTTCCTCAACACATTTTGGTCGAGTCTCTAGTCTATATTTGACACCAAACTCACAAAATCCACTGCTTTCTACTCCCAAACTGATGACCAAACATAGGTCGTCAATTGTATGATTGTGCACATCCTGCACATGTACAATTCTTAGCATCCATGTACATGGGATGAGAGTCTCCCATATGTCAAAAATAGTTATAACATGGCTCTCCATGGTTCCACTGGCCATAACCCATTTCAGGTGGGTCTAGGATTCCAACCCTTGGAACCCATTGATATTGCACTTCCTCTTTCCACCACACAGACATAATCTTCCACTGATCATTCTGCGATTGACAAATCCACCAGACTCATTGATCAGATTCAACACATCCACCAATAGGTCCAGGAGATTTTGCAGAAATCCAATGCTAAGTACAAGAAACACCATGATCAACATAGAGTACCACACCAATTTTAGGTTAGCAACAAATTCTAGTTACATTTGCAGAAGGAGCATCTCACCGGGCCCCATCGGAAGCTTCGCCCACTTCGGTACGAGCTTTACACTATCACCAAGGCTGTGGGTAGCAATTATTTTGAGCTCAACACTCCACCCTTCCTTTTTCTATATCGAGTATTCAATGTGGACCTCATTCGGCCATATTTTCCACCATTATTGGACACCTCCGAGATTGCAGAACAAATAACACCAACATAACTCAACCCTGACTTCATGGAACAAGCATCCACTAATAATATAGTGGACACATAGGTCAAGGGCACTCGACAACAGAGGATCCAACTTTATCGGGTTGTCAAGGCAGGGAAACTCCTACACCAAGGCAAGTGGCTCACCCGGGGCCAAATCTAGCATAAGTTTCCTCACTTGATGGGGGAACTCAACGCAATGGAGACCATTGCTTCCTAAGGGGGGAGGATTCATCCAGATGGATATTGGTGGCTAGGCACCTATTCCAACTGGCTCCTCATGTCCATTTTTGTTGTTCAACGTGTTCTTCTGTACTACTTTGTAATTGTGGGTTCTACACTTCTAGGGTTGTATGAAGCCTCACACATCCTCTAAGTGGATACGGGTGGCCTCTCTCCTAATCCAACTGGATTATTTTGTATGTTTTCATGTAAACACATCTTGTTGTACTTCCAGGGATGTTTTGGGGCCCTAAACGTTGTTTTTTTAGATCTCCACAGTCAAACTGTAGACGGAATTAGAGTTTGATGACAAAATGTGTAGTTCTCTGAAAGACCTTTCCAACGGGCTATCACACGCCTAAAACTGAGGTTGTATGAAAAATTTACGACCCTGGGAAGTTGAGGTACCAAATTACACCAACTTACCCATAGGACCCACATGACTTTTGGCATTTCACCTTCTAGGGTTAGGTTTTTTTATGTCTATGATTTTGGAATTCATGAGTAATATCAGAAAGGAATCTAGAGCCTCATTGTAATCCATTCTCCTCAGACGGATGCACGTAGTAGCCACATCTCTTCTCATAGATATCTATCACCATTCAAGCAAGTGTTTTAGTTCTTCATTTTTACAGTTTCAGCCTATTTCATTATTTAATAGAAGATATTGTTCACTGGATATTTGTATTATTCTTCATATCTCTGTGTTTATTTTATTCTGTCTGTTAATCAGTTTGTTCCGCTCCTAAATCCATATCATTCTTTGAGGCGGTAACTCCATGGGAATGTATTGAAATACCTTCTTATGTTTTTGAATTACATCTTGGATGTCTGATGTTTTGGAGTCATCCTGTTCTGATTCTTGTATTTATATGTTGTGGCAGTGGATGAAGTATGCAGTTTCTCCTTTTTGGATCATTTTTTCCATTTGTTGTGACGACACAACCTATGTTTGTGGAGGTTGAAAACCATCTAATTTATAACTTTTCCCTTGCCACTTGAATTGGATGAAATGTTCCTGGTGATTGACTGAGTATGTTCCCAATGTTTGTAACCATTAGACTCCTAAAACCGCATCTACTCCTCCCAGAGGGACGGTGTAGAGTTTAGATTCCAAATTTAAATCTTGAATTTGGAGTTTCACCTTATGGAATTTTCCGACATTTCCAATTTTTTTTTCCGTCTGCAACCATTACTTTCATATCTGGAACTAGCTATACAAATAATTTGATTTTCCTTGCAATATTGATATCAAGGAAATTGTGCGTACTTCCAGTGTCGATTAGTATGGTGACATTATCATTTTTTATATGTCCTTTTAATTTGAGAGTTTGTGGTTGGGTAATTCCTGTGATGGTTGCAAGTGATATTCTTGGTGTGTTCTCTTCTATGATTTATGACGTTTCATTTTGGAAATTTTCCATTTCTTCATTTATTGATTCTGCTGAGTCTGATTCGTCATCTTTTTCTACTTCACAAGTGTACAATTTTTTTGAGTTATCTTCGATCTGACTCTAATTGTCAAGAAGAAGAATCCAATCCACAATGTATGCAAAGATCTATTTACTAAATTTAATTCTAACTACCAAATCTAATAATCAAAACCTTTATATCAATAGGCAAGGCTCCTACATATTTATAGGTGTAGCATATCAATTTTTTCAATTGATTTAATATATTTTTAGAAGATTTTAAAGTCTAGAAGCTTTTAATCTTCTAGAGAAACCTCATCTTGAAAATTCAGATAGTCATGTCTTACATTGCCTAACATTTACCCCTTTAAGAATGATTAAAAGCAATTTACAAGAAAACAAGAAGGGAAGGGGGAAATTATGCACATATTTTCCCCTTAATGTCTACCTCCATAATGCCAAGCATGTCCCATAGCTTCAAAAGTTTGGCGCCAATCATAATTTTGGTAAAAATGTCAACAATTTGTTCATTACTACAACAATATTGTAATTTGACAACTTGAGATTGGACAAAATCTTGGATGTAATGAACATAAATATCAACATGTTTGATTTTAGCTTGAAAAACTTAATTGTTTGCAACCTGTATTGCACTGTAATTGCACAAAATATAGTAGTTGTAGAATTTTGGGTAAATCCAAGCTCACATAAGAGATTATGAATCCATTTTTCCTCTTTTCATGCTTCCTTAGTTGCTCTATACTCTAACTCACAGGAGGATGATGATGTTGTAGATTCCTTTTTACTGCTCCATGTAAAAGGTCATGATCCAAGCTGAAAAAAATAACCACTTGTCGATTTCATGTCATTATCATCACCACCCAATATGGATCAGTGTGTCCTACCAAATAAAATTGGGACTTTTATCACATGATTTTTACTTATGCAAATCCCTTCACAAGATACCAATCTTGTGTAATAATTGGAAGTAGTTGTCACTGTCACCTAGAAAAAGTATTCCCTTGTTTTAGTGTTGGGTGAAGTTCCAACACAAGGGAGGCTTCCCTTGTGACCTCAATGGATCCTATAGCAAGCTAGATGCAAGTCTACGACCCCCTATCTTGGTCACACAATGAGATAGGCTAGGTCTAGGAAAGTAAAAAGGCTAGAATTAACTAGACAAGGTAATTGGTTGACATATGTGAGACAAGAAGTATTTCAATGCATATATTGAACATTACCAAGCTAAACCAACCATTAATCACCTCTAAAACACTATCTTATCAAGAAAAATTATTGTTGTTGTAAAATTGCAGCAGTAAGCAAGTGTATATCAACAAAGTGTATTTTGCAACAACAACAAGAAATCAGCCTAGAAAAAATAGTAATTGTGTCTTAAAATTAACCCTTCAATGAGTAGGTAAACATCTAATTATCAAAAAGTATTTCCAATCAAGTTTCACCCCAATATTAACTAATTTTTCAACAATATCTTCAATCCCTAATGGTTGTAGAAAACATTTACAACAACAACAATAAATCCACTTAGTTTTCCAAATGTTGAGTTAGGATTAGTTTGAGAGTAAGGTTAGATAATTAGTTGTTAAGTTGCTTTGATAGAGAGAGAGAGAGAGAGAGAGAGAGAGAGAGAGAGAGAGAGAGAGAGAGAGAGAGAGAGAGAAAGAGTTGTTTCGTGTTTCCTATCACTTTGCAAGCTCAAGAGTAGTGTTGTTTCACTTCTTTGGGAAAATGGAGTCATGCAGAACTTGAAGATCAAGTTAGAAGAAAAGGAAAAGGTGAAGGAACAAAACCCTAGGACTATACCCTCATAGGCCTAGGACGTCTCCTTATTTCCAAGTCACCTAGCTTAGATAAACAAGAGAACTAGGTTTGAAACCCTAGGGAGATATCCACTCCTAACCCATAGAACTAAACCTTATTCAAGGAAAACCTTAAGGGGATAGCCACTCCTAACCCTTAAGGAAAACCTTTAATGCTTCAAAAATTCAATATATATATAAAAGATGAGGGGAAAACCAATCTTAATCCCTCCTAGGGTTTCTAGAAAACAAAAACCTAGCATGCAAGGTAACATATCATACCATGATCGTAGCTTCAAACTTGAAATAAATCACTTACTAAGACAAGTCATTTCATATGAAGAAACCCTATCTTGATTCATCCACCAAACAAGAAAGAAGCACCCACAATTATCCTTCAAAATTTGCGCACAAGACATCCATAGAGAAAAAGAGAGAGATAGAGAAAAAATATCTAGAGAAGAGATCTCACAAATGTGTGAGTTGTGATGATGAGTTTACAAATGAAGCACTAGCCTTTATATATGAGGCTAATCAAGCGCTTTGTCCACAATAATGCCTAAAATAACAATGAATCCATGATACAAGTGTGGTCAACCCCTCAGATAACCTCTAACAATAATAAATCATGCTAAAACATCAAAATAATCCCTGCAAAGCCAAATGTATGGGTGGTGTCATGCTTCAAGAAGTTATAAGAGGTCTCCAAAGGCCATGTCCCATCGTCAAGATACCAAGTATGGTGAAAAATGACCTCTCCTCGTTGAAGGTAATGTCTCATCACCAAAACCCCAACTCATCAAAGTGGTGTCCCAATGGAAAACAAGCCATGATCCATGACATCATCATCCATATGCTCAATGCCCAAGGTGAAAAGGCCAGTGTCCAAGGTGGAATGAAGGTGCATCTCATATCTGCATGGTGTCCAATCCTGTCCTAGTGCAAGATCCTCCATTCAATGCTTAATAACCTCTGGGGCACAATGCCCTAAGTGTGGGTTTCTTTCCCATATGTGTGCCACTATGAAAGTATCTACAAAGAAAGAGCTAAATGTCCATTTTCCAAGGTCTAGGAGGTGAGAGATCCTGTATTGTAAAGCACCAAGTCATCAGGTGTCCCAACACTTTTCATCACACTTTTTATGTCCCGCATAAAGTGCACAACACCCCTAGTGAAATCATAGGGACGTCCTCCGAATACCATGGTAGGTGCACCCAATTCAATAAAAACCATGAAATCAAGTAAACCAACAATCACAAGGGGAAATAGTCCTTAGAATCATGTAAAGTAAGCCATCTATTAACACAAAATCTAAATGAACAACTCTCATTGGATATCCTCATCAAGCTTAACACAAGCTCAAGAATTTATGCAATTTGGAAATTTTAGGCATGGGAGGTTCATAAAAGGAACCTATTAGGTGTTCCAATATGCAAGTAGAGAGATATTTCCTAGAAGAAAACATCAGATATATGTAATGAATGTGAGGTGGTCATGGGGTTTATTTATGGGTATGGGGTCATTAACATGCAAGACAATGTATGGGCTCACCTCCATGAGTGCCTTTGTAGAGGGTGGACTTGGATATTAAGTTACCCTTTCCTTGGTGCTTTTTTCATTCCGAACCCCTTATTTTCTTTTTTATTTATTTGATTTGATCTACAAGTCCCCTTAAAAAGATTTCAAGCATAACAACTCCTTTACTTTTTTATTCAGGATATATTCAAGTCCCTTTTTAATTAATGAATGTGTTTATTTGCATTAGGACTAAGGGCGATCACCATTAATGAGGGGGAAGAGATTAATTATGGACTATGCATTTTAAATGTCCTCATTATCCTATTTCTTTATTTTATCAGCCAGTTGCAATGTACCTCTAGACATTTAGCCGCCTCTTCTCATAATAGAATGAGGTACATGCCTTTTTGGTGTGCATGTAACCACATTACCCAAAAGGTGGGAGAATGGAAGAATCAATGATGGAAAAGTGGTAAGTGTGATCAGGAATGGTATACTAGCCCTTTCAAGGAACCACCAGTAGAATCCATTTTCCCCATGAGTGAAAAAAATGGGACCAAAATGGGACTAGGATGCCTAGGATGGCCACCAAGGTGAAACAAGGCAAAAAACATAACTTCTGAGCTCATGATTCATTATCCAACTTTAACCTATTATCATTACTCAAATTCCCAATGTATTAAATATGACACTTTATATGAAACAAGGACTAATGTACCTCATAATGTGTTAGAACACCATCTCCCAATGAAACTTGTCGATTGTGTGTGATGATCCATACTGAATAAGAAGAGGAATCTAAGGGGGTTATTGGGATTCTCTCTGTGGACATGTTTATCATCATCATCGTCGAGATCATTTTCTTCATTGTGGGCCATCAGATATGATCTCCTCTAGTTAACCCTAGGTGGGAGGGGGTAACAAGAACCAATAGGCATAATGGATGGCATAGTACATTGTACCAAAATGTAGCACGCAAAATTCTTTTAACAACCAACGAATGAATTTTTGGGGATCTTGCATAAATATGGACACTATATTGACTGCAAAGAAATATGTATAGCCTAGTGTATGTTAAATAAAACAAGTTGCCAACAAGTTGTCTATATAATTTGTAGCATCCACTTTATTGGAAGGACATTCCTTGGTAAGATTGACTCTAGACTTAAATGGGGTAGAATTAGGTTTGCAATCAAGCATTTCAATTTTTTTCAAAATATCCAATGCATATTTTGATTGTGAAAGAAACAACTGATCGTGTAGCTTTGACAAACTTACAAATTGAGAAAATAAATCAGATCACCTAAATCGCTCATGCATCAAATGTGATTTGCAAGTCTAGTTTCAATGTTTTGATCAACTCAATATCTAGATTAGGAATGAGCAAATAATTTACATAAACAATGATAAGAAGGATCTCTCCTTAAAATTTATTTACATAGACATTTTATTTGATTTGCATTTTTTGAACCCAATATGTTGGAAATACATATCTATTTTTTCATTCCTTGCCCTTGAAGCTTGTGTAAGTCCATAAAGTGATTTATTCAACTTGCAAACAAAGTAAGTATGTTTTTTATCCACAAAACCTAGTGGTTGGTTCATCTATATTTATTCATGAATATTTCCATTCAAGAATGCATTTTAACATCCATGTGATGAATATGCCAACCAAGAATTGCAACTAGAGAAATAATGATTTCAATAGTATTATTTTTATGATAGGTGCAAATTTTTCATTATAGTCAATGTCTTAAAACCTTTAGCTACTAATCTATCTTTAAATTTATTTATGCCCTTGAGTGAATTAAATTTTGTCTTATAAACCATTTGCAACCAATAACATTTATTCCTTTAAGACATGGCACAAGCTCCCACATTTGGTTCTTTATTAGTGTATCATATTGTACTTTGATGGCTTGTTCCCAATCTTTCCTTTCTCTACCTTCCTCAAATGAGATATTCATTGGTTTGTAATACCTTTTCCATAAGTTCACTTACATATCTCCTATGTTTTTGTTCATAAATTTCACTAATACTCTTCATTCTTTGTCTAGAAATATGATCATCATTGACATTAGTTTGGTCTTCATTTGTAGAAGCGAGTTGATCATTGTCACTATGAATATCTTGGTCATTATCCTCCTATGTCAAAATTTTAACACTAGATTGCATCTTATTATCATTAATTGTAGTGTCATTTTCTTGTGATATATATAAAAACATGGAAGAATTTGTTGTTGAAAAGTGAGGAGGTGAAGTTATGATTTGAGAAAGTTCATCAAGCTTTACATATCTACTCACAAACACATTTTTATTTACCAAATCATACAACCCATAGACCTTCAATTCTTCACTATAACCCACAAACAATAACTTGTGAGTTTTTTGTTCTAATATATTTATCTTTTCATGTGGAATGTGTGCCCAAGAAATACAACCAAAGAATTCAAAATAACCAATATGTGGCTTCTTCAAGGGTCACACTTTTAAGAGATATAGTAAATATTGTATTAATTATATATGTTGCACAAGAAACAACTAAACCCAAAAAATTGTTATGTAGGTTTTTATAATGAAACATGCATCGAGCCATCTCAAGAAAGGTTCTATTCATTTACTTAGCTACTTGATGAGAACACAATTTTTCTTTAGATTTCAATACACACTTTTCACAAAATGATTCAAATGCATAATTGCATAATTCACCCCCTTCATAGGTCAGCCTCAAAGTTTTCCCTCACATAATTTGAAGGTAGGATACAATTTCAAGATCAAGCCCCATGGAGATGGTTCTTTTCATGATTTTGTCAAGCTTCACATTTGCTAGAGGCTTCCCTAATCATAGGATATCGGTAATAACCATTGAGTTGTTGATCACTATTGCTTTTTGAATCCATTTATGTTTGATCTTAGTGAATCCTTGTGAGACAATGCATACTTTGGATTCATTGTTAGTGGCAATGCCTAGCCCTCATGCAAACTCAAGGATTTTTGTCCTTTAAGGTCATAAACGACACCCCCCCCCCCCCTCCCCCCATTAGAGAAATTTTGAGGTAAAAAATGAGCCTCATAACAAACAAAAAAGTGTTATCAACATAAACTTTAAAAGAACCAATAGGATTCAAGATGATGATGTCAACCATAAGGGTAACTAGTTTTGGAGGGAAAGAAGAAAAAATATTTTTTTAATCATATAGGCACCAGTTGGATGTGGAATTAAATTATGCATCTGACGAGTACCCGAGTTTACATACTTTTGATACACCCACATTTAGATATACTTGAAATACATGAAAAAAAGTGTTTCTTGCCTACACTTGAAATTTGCGTAAACCTAGAAGTAGATAGATCGAAAATACGATTTTAAAAAGTAGTTTTATTTCTTTCCCTTTGAAAATTTATGACTCTTGTTTTATTATTTTAACTATTATTTTATAATTTTCCTTTGGAGGCCCATTTTAGACCTCAAAATTTCTCTAATAACCCCGCACCTGTCTCCCATATATTCTCTACAAACTATTATTAAGAAATTCATGTGGCTCTTATCAACTAGTAATGTTAGTGTGATACCTCATGATAACTAAACATCCTTAAGATCATTACACAAATTCACAACAATATGTAATTCCATGTCACATAAAAATATATTATGATATGAAAACATTGTGCATCACTGCATTGCATAGACAAAACATCATGTACCACTTTCAACACATAAAAAAAGAACCATGCATTACTTGTGTCACACAAACTTACCAGTATACAACACTTGTGTGCCACATGTGCCACATAGGACAAACATCATCCACTAGTTGCACTACATGGGTCTAACAATGTATGATGCTTGCATCACACATATCAGACAACATGCACCATTTGCACCACATAGACCAAACATCATGTGTTCTTTGCACCACATGGAGTTGATAACATATGCCACTTGTGCCACATAGACCCCACTACATGTGTCACTTGTGCAACATAGACCAAACATTGTGTGATACTTGCACCAAATGGGTCAAACAACATATGATACTTGGACTACATAGATCAAACAATATGCATTGCTTACACCATATAGTTTTCTTCTTGACTTATGAAAACATTTCTTATTCAACTAGGTCACTAGATGTCTCTTGATCGAATCTTTGAAGTCACATTTCCTTTTGATTTAATTAATTAACTTTGGTTAGAATTATTTGATGCTTCTTACTTTGACGATCATTTATTCTATTTTTTGTATAATAAAACTGTGTTGTTAGCCACGAAGGTTAGCTCAATCAGTTCAAATGCACTATTTGAAAGTAGATTTTGTCATAGGTCTACAATTCTAATACGACTAGGATTCAAGCATCTTTTATTTATCAAATACCCACCCTCAATCTAAATATTCCAAAAAAACTACATACATACATACATACATACATACATACATACATACATACATACATACATACATACATACATACATACATACATACATACATATATATATATATATATATATATATATATATATATATATAT
>ML814916.1:0-11424 GCA_009831015.1 Picea engelmannii | reverse complement strand
AAACTTTATTTTTTAAAATTCAATTTTTTATATTTTTTAATAATAATTTATTATTTACCATTTAAAATAATCAAATATATAACCAAAAAACCTACTTATCCTATGTATATCAATCTTTTAAATTGTTTCAAAACAAAATCTTGACCACGGATGATTTTAAGGATGGAAATTTATTTTAAAATGTAAGAACCTTGGCGAATATTAGTAATTCTTCATATGCCAACTATAAAATGTTTGGCGATATTTTTGTAAAAATATTCAAATTTCTAAGAATTTTGTATATTTTGTATAAACTTTTGTCGATTTTTAAGGTAAAATAATTTTATCCTATAGAATTTGGGCGAATCATTTTTAAAATAACAAATATTTTTTTGGGAAAAAACATGGAAAATTAGCCCACGAGCGAAATTTAGCCCCTAAAATCATCTATGATCTTGACACTTACAAATTCCAAATTCGCTTGTTAAAAAATTTCTAATCCAAATTATTTTGTTTAATTTCTTGCCCAATTTAATAATCATAACCCTCAAAAAATAAAGTTGGTCAAATGCCTCTCACAATGTTATTCATCATAAATGATAACAAAATATCATTATCATATCATATTAATTGAAATTTATTCACTTTAACATCATTATTTAAAAAAGAAAAAATTGTAACCCAAACAATAAAATATTTATCAACAACAAAGTATGAAATGAATGGACATTGATATTACCCTTATCAATCCTTATTGAATGAATGACAGTGACTACAGTGATGAGTTCAACGTTGAACTTTTACTACTTCTTTCTTCTTTTTTTGACTTTGAAAGATTTCCATTTTATGCAAAGTTTTGTAATAATTTCAATTATTTCTACTAAAATTACAATACTTAATTTTATTTTTTTAATATCTATTGGTTATGGAGTTTGAAATCTTATCACAGGGATGGAAACAAAGTTCTTGGAACTGAGGATCAACGAATATTGAATTAAAGTCCTATATAATATTTTATTATATTTTTTCTTTAATAGTTAAAACTTTGAGAAGAACTGCAAGAACGTTTATCATCACCTATGCCCGTTGACCGCCTTGGTTATTCAAAGCGTACCATGACCATAACTATTCATTGTTTTCTTCTACATGTTTCCAATTTCATTATCTATCTTCGAGGAGGTTTATGTTCCAGTTTATTATCTATGTTGGAGAACAGAGAATGCTTACCTTCAAGCTTATGTGTAGTAACTTCATTGAATCTATGGAGACAAGTAATTTTAGAATTGCTTGTTACATATTCAAATTACATACACAAACTTTTTTTTGGTTTATGCATATTTATCGTTTGCAAGTAATGTAGTGACAATTTAGTAGTAGAAAATATCGCACATATTTATCATTTGCAAGTACAAAAGTTTTGTAAATTTCATGCTTCCTATTGAAAGTACCAAATTATTTGATGCTTCTTACTTAGACGATCATTTATTTTATTTCTTGTATAATAAAATTGTGTTGTTAGCCCTGAAGGTTAGCTCAATCAGTTCAAATGCACTATTTCAAAAGAGAGTTTATCATAAGGTCTCCAATTCTAATATGACTAAGATTTAAGCATCTTTTATTTACCAAATACCCACCCTTAATTTAAATATTTCAAAAAAACAAAAAAATTATAATTTTATTAAAACTTTATTTTTTAAATAAATTTTTAATATTTTTTGATAATAATTTATTATTTACCATTTCAAATAATCAACTATATACCCAAAGAAACTGCTTATCCTATGTATATCAATCTTTTAAAAAGTTAAAAAAAATAAAATCTTAACCTTACAAATTCCAAATTCGCTTGTAAAAAATTTCTAATCCAAATTTCTTTTGTTTAGTTGTTTGCACAATTTAATAATCATAGCCCTAAAAAAATAAAATTGGTCAAATGCCTCTCACAATGTGAATAACAGGGTAACAAAACATCATTATTATATTAATTGAAATTTATTCACTTTAACATCACTATTTAAAAAAAATAAAAAAATTAACCCAAACAATAAAATATTTATCAACAACAGAGTATGGGATAAGTGGACATTGATATTACCCTTACTGAATGAATGCCAATGAGTGACTACAGTGTTGAGTTCACTGTTGAACTTTTACTACTTCTTTCTTCTTTTTTTACTTTTAAATATTTTCAGTTTATGCAAAGTTTGTGTAATAGTTTTAATTATTTTTATTAAAATTAAAATACTTAATCTTATTTTTTTAATATGTATTGGTTATGGAGTTTGAAATCTTATCACAGGGTTGGAAACAAAGTTCTGGAAATTGAACGAATCTTGTATTAAATACCTATATAATATTTTATTGTATTTTTTCTTTGATAGTTGGGACTTTGAGAAGAACTGCAAGAACATTTATCATGTCCTATGCATGTTGAACCCCTTGGTTATTCAAAGCGTACCACAACCATAACTATTCATTATTTTTTTCTACATGTTTTCAATTTCATTATCTATCTTCGAGTAGGTTTATGTTCAAGTTTATTTTCTATGTTGGAGAACAGATGCTTACCTTCAAGCTTATATGTAGAAACTTCATTAAATCTATGGAAACGAGTAATTTTAAAATTACTTGTTACATATTCAAATTGCATACTTAAACTTTTTTTGGTTTATGCATATTTATCGTTTACAAATTATGTAATGACAATTTAATAGTAGAAAATATCACACATATTTATCATTTGCAATTACAAAAGTTTTGGAAATTTCTTGCTTCCTATTAAAAATACCAAATTTAGATTTAGTATTTCCATTATGCATGTGCAACAGATCTTAAAATTGGAAGTTAGGTTTGTAGCCATAACCATTTGTCCACTCTTACTCCCAAGTATAAAATTAACTGTCCAAAAAAAAAATAGACTTACTTAAACTTATTGTGTATTAGGTGGATATTATTTTATTAATGCTTGGTTTTCCTGGACTATCTTATAATGCACTGTACAATGTCAATGGACAAATTAAAGTATAAATAAAAAAACAAAATTAACATAATTATAACTATTGAAAAGGGTTTGTGTAAAATCACTATAGGTTTTCAAAAACGAATTATCAATGTGAATGTATGTGGTTGGTGTTGGATAGGAATGTTGAAATGCCCTCTTCAAAAGGTATCCCTAAGAGATATAATAGCAAGGGGCATGAGGAGCAAAGCAAAGCTTGCCATAGGGCATAAGCACCATGGTCGTGGTTTAAGGCAAGTGGACAAAGTAAAATTGCTTTACATATAGGAAATATACTATAATAATATGTGTATCATATAAATTTGTTTTATATTGAATGATTATTATTTATATAATATAAATTTGTTTTATATTGAATGATAATGAATTGCATACATCTAATAATGATCATTATATAATTAATATAAATTTGTTTTATATTGAATGATTATTATTTATATAATATAAATTTGTTTTATATTGAATGATAATGAATTGCATACATCTAATAATGATGATCATTATATAATTAGACGATGCCTTATATTATATTATAAGTTTATATGCTTTCATATATATAGTTTAGTAATAAATGTGTGACAGATCTCTACCAATGTTGACAATCCATAATCATTGTATACTAAAATATTCAAAACTTCTACCTTTACTAATTCAAGATACCTTATATTATATTATAAACTTATATGCTTTCATATATAGTTTAGTAATAAATGTGTGGCAGATCTCTACCAATGTTGACAATCCATAATCATTGTATATTAAAATATTCAAAACTTTTACCTCTACTTATTTCAAGCTTCACTACACATTTACAACGATAGAACCCTCTCAACATTAAGTGTGAGCTGAAATCGACCCTCTAAATAAATTTATAATTCCAACAACTTTAATGCAAAGACATTATAACAGTGTTGTTGGATTCTCCCTATTGTTTTTCCATCTCTTTGTTTAAACATTCGAATCATACTATTGTTATTTATACATTCATCTAAATCATAGTGCACAATATATATTTATATTGTATATACATTTTATTTATCTAATTTTTAAATTTTAGTATACAATAAAAATGAGGTATCAATATATTTTTTTGATAATGAATAAATTGTATTGAGTGTTATTGTTAGAGTGGGAGCAATATTGATAATAAAAGTTTTAAGAAGTATTGTGAACATGACATGTATTCTAAGAATATTTGCTTCAACTATGTCGACACAATCTTAGTGGGTCTAATAGTTAAGAACATATGTTTTCTTCTAAGAGGTTACAAGTTTAAATCGAGAGGGGGTTAGGGTATTTATATCTCTATAGACTTTAGCAGTCAAATTACTGTGCGATGGGGGTCCCTTGTCCCACAAACAAGGAGGTCTCATACATCTCATACACCAATTTGGTGTTTGGCTTGATATTGACCTTAAAATTAGATTATTATTATTATTATTATTATTACAACTTTCAAGACACATAACACCTCAAAATATGATATTAATCACAATACCTATATTCTCTTATGGTGTTATTATTAAAATTTGACAAACTTAACACTCACCATCATTTGCTTCTATTAAATAATTAATTAATTATATGTTAGTCGCACAACTTACCACATACCTACCTCTAACTTTGTGTTATATGTGTCCTTGATTGAAGGAACTCTGGAGGTAGAATTGAATTTTTTGAGAGGTATATTTCAAGGTTGAGTGGCATTCTATATGGAATTTTTGGCACACTTGAAAGTTGAATGTGATTATAGAAAGATTTATGATAGATTATTTTTTTTAAACGCATTCAATATGAGTGTGTAGGTTTTCACATTTAGCTATAATGTTGTTTGATTTTTTTGGAGATAAACATTCAATGTTTCCAGTAAACACTTCATCCATCATTTTTACTCATTTTAACTTTATTTGTCCCCGATAATAGGTGGAGTGTCCATTAGAAACATTAGACATTTCAAAATTTAATATACAGTTTATCTCGAAAAAGCTCAAGCAACATTACAACTCATTCAATACCAAATAAATAAACAAAAATGTAATGCAATTACATATTCAATAACAATTTACATCATCTAGAAAACATGTAAATAAACAACCATTATTGTCATGTCCAACTTGCTGCATCTATAATATTATTAATAATTATATATTTTATTTTTATATTAAATTAACAAATTCTTATACTTAACAAAGATTGAATAATTAACTTTTCCAAAAAAAAATGATCTTGATGAAAATGAATACCAAAGTGGTGTCCTCTTGTTAAGTTGGTTGTCATCCAAGTACTTCTCATTCAATTGAGTTGTCATCCTTGTAATAAGTAGACTTGATGGCCTTCAATATCAATCCTTAGTTAGTTGGATCAGTCGGTTAAACGAAATTAATTACTAATTATACTTTATCTTCTTTTAATATGCCTCCCACCTTATACTTTATCTTTTAATATACCTTTACTTTATAAAATGATTTTATAATATAAAGTTTACTTACCTTTATTTTATAAAGTGATTTTATAATATAAAGTTGACCCGACGTAGCCGATTTACCTAATGCACCTTGAGCACCTTGATGTACGTTAATGTCAAATCTCTATCTCTAAAAATTCTGGCTCAATTATCGGTCTTCAAAATTTGTATAATTTACTGACGAGTATCGATGTGATCCCACTTAAAATAGATGAGAAATAAACTAAAGTTTAAAAAATATAATATTTTAGAGTAAAACAATGATTTGATCCGCTAGCGATAAATTCATCGTTAACGGTTAAATTTGACTTCTTAACATTTTCATTCTATCATTATACTAATTTTTTTATTATAATTATTTATGTATTAAACATTTTACAAATTATTATAATATTTTTTATTATACTTTTTATGTATTAAATATTTTACAAAAAATTATTTCCTTACAGTTTTATTGTTTACTTCCAACAATTTATATTCTCACGTTATTGTTGGGTTCAAACCATTGATAGTTTATGTATTAAATATTTTATAAAATTTTGTTTTTAAACCAATTTATAGTTTATGTATTAAATACTTTATAAAATTTTATGTTTTTAAACCAATTTATAGTTTGTAATTTTTATGTATTAAATATTTTATAAAATTTTCTTTATAATTTTATTGGTCCAAACAATTGAAGTATTATCACTAAGTTTTGGGAAACTACATTTTTATTTAAATGCAATATGTCAAGCTTAAATAACTCTACATCCTTGTTCACTTTTTCCTCCCTTCATAGGATCGTCATGACACATTCAATGTTGTCTTATTCGTTATACATATTTAACACTGCATTACCCGTTCAAGACACTTGCAACTCAATTACCACATTATCGCTACACCTCTTTTGTAGACATCAACACCTACATGGCCTTCTTCAACCACAAAGGTCATAGAGCCTTCCCATCATCGCACTACCTTCTTCAACTGCACTTCATAATACCCATGGACTTGCTCATTGACTCGATTTACGAGCGAACATTGCAACGAACATAGATGATAAAGATAAGGATAATGGCTCCCAACACTGCAATTCTGCATTAATTGAGTGGGTTGGAGACAGATGATAAAGATAAGGAAAATGGCTCCCAACACTACACTGCAATTATACATCAGCTGAGTGGGTTAGAGACTACAATGTTAAAACCCCTGATGTAATTTCATGTTTTGATGATATGACAATTGGCCAGATTTCTCAACCTCTTCGTGATGCTTCACCAAGAATCTATGCTCCTCTGATGTCATTAACTCATCTAGGAGGTTCTATATCAACTCTTCTTCAAGCATCCTTGTAGCTTGAGCACATTTCTGTAATAGAATGGGGTGGATTTGACATTCATGTCACTATAAAGAATAAGGCCTTAACACCAAGAAAGCCATGGATTTTCTAGATTTAACGACAAGAATTTGCAATATATGCTCACAAAATCTATCTACTAAAGGCTACTTCCACATACTAGAGAGAATTTACATTGAAGCATGTGTTTGCAAACATGTGTGTTATTTCCCTAATAAGGCTCCACATTTTTGTTAATGTTCTCATTTCCATGGTGTTGGCACCCAAAGTTTTGGGTAAATATCACATGCACGCACAAACAAAGTTGTGCGCACCCATTCCAGTTTTACGCATGCTCAAGTAATTGTGCGAGGGGTGACAAGAGGCATGTGTGCCAGATCAAGTTTTGTTAATGCCCACCAGTTCAAGTTCTGTCAATGCGCGTCGGTACAAGTTTTTGTGTTGTGTGCCAGAAATTAAAGAAGACACCACATGCACGCTGGAATCAAGAAAAGAATCTTCTAGAAATCTCCCCTAATGATTACTACATGCAGCATGAGGGATCGTGGAGCAGTAAGAAGATTAGTTGGCAAGGTAGTTGAGATTGCCACGATTCTAAAGAGGCTACATAGACTACATGCGAGTGAAAGAAGCATGAGGGATTGGCAATCATAGGAGAGATTGGGGCAAAACTGAAAGTGACCGAGCACTAGAGCCAAGAAGCAAATAAAAGGGAGTGACAATAACAGAAAGAGAGTTAGTCAGTTGATTGCTAGTTGTTGATAGTTGTGGGTAATGTTGTTTTCAGTCATGTTCTTATGCTCGCTTCGAGCCTATGTTTGTAATGTCTCCGGTTGTAAGTCTTAGTTCGTCATATCTACAAAGTCCAAAGGAAAGAGCATGGCGCTATGTAATGTAACACTAGGAAAATGTATAAGAGAGTAGGGCTATGTTGTTGTCAATTGATGAGTTGCTTAATGTATGTGTGTGAATGGTTGAATGAAGATAATAAAGCTCGAGTAATTTTAGTCTTATGATGTGTTGATCATGTGTCAATTCAATGTGTGTGTTGTTGTTATACATTGGTAGTTTTTAAGTAGTCTGTAATGGATTATATGAATGCAAACCCTCATGGATTCCTATGTAATTAGTCCTTCATCACTGACACAAGATCGGATGGTCTATGTGATCCTCACAGTGTCTCGGGTGAGACCTTCTTAGTCTTTGGTTGAAGATTGATATGTCGATGTCTTGGGGGTTTTGTTGGTCAACTATGGACAAACCTTGGGTCCTCAAACCCCCAGTGTTAAGAAGGACATGCACACGCATAGAACGACCAAACAAATGGTTCTATTTCTAGGACCCGAAGGCTTTGTATTGAATGATGAAGACAAAGAATGAGGTGGTATCCATCTCGGGAGGAAATTCAAGATTAGTTGACTATGAAGGAACATGAATTTTCTCGGTGGGAAACTCAAGGTCTGAATGCCAATGTGAATCAATGGAAGGACAAGTATCTCTACACTAATATGCATGAAATTTTCTTTGCTAAATTTCCCTTTCTATTGTATGAATGGTTGAAGAGGTATACTTCTAATAATATTGCTTTGAGGCCTCAAGAACCTCTAGCTTGGGATTAGATCACAATTGATAGGGTGAAGACATTGGATAACAAGTGGACTCGAGCCCCATGGTTGTACAACCAAAGAAAATAGGGAACACTCAAACTTGTGTAGACCTATTGAGCCTCAATGTCTCCTTTGTACATGATCCATTCCCTACTCCTTTCACTGATGAGGTTCTAGAGAATGTTTGATCCAGGTGGATATTGGTGGCCACCCACCTATTCCAATTGGCCTCTCTCGACAATTTTTAGTTCAACACATTCTTATATACTTCTTTGTAATTGTGGGTTCTACACTTTTGGGGTTGTCTGAATCCCTACACATCTTCCAGGTGGACACTGGTGGCTGCCCACCTAATCCAACTGGATTATTTTGGATGTTTTCATGTCAGCACATCTTTTTCTACTTCTAGGTCCGTTTTAGGGTCCTAAACAATGTTTTTTTGGCTTGCCACATTCAAACTATGGATGAAGTCAGAGTTTGATGGCGTAAAGTGTAGTTCTATAAAAGGCCTTTCCAATGGGCTATCACGTGTCTAAAATGGAGGTCGTATACAAAATTTACGTCCCCGGGAAGTTGAGGTACCAACTTACCCATCGAGGCCTACATAACTTTTGGCATTTCATCTCCTAGGATTAGGTTTTTGAATGTCTAGGGTTTTTGCATTCATGAGTAATGTTAAAAGGGCCTTTGGAGCCTCATTGTAATCATTATGCTCAGACAGATGCGCGTAGCATCCACATCTCTTCTCAGAGATAGCTACCACCATTCGAGCAAGTTGTTTCAGTTTTGCAATTTTACAGTTTCAGCCTATTTCATTTATTTAATAGAAGATATTGTTCATTGGATATCTGTGTTGTTCTTCGTATCTCTATGTTTATTGTATTCATTCTATTAATCAGTTTGTTCTGCTCCTAAATCTAGATCAGTGGTATCAAAGCGGTCTTCTCTTCATTTATTTTTCTTTGTGCATGTCCTCGACAAGATCTGGGTACAAGAAGTTGGAACTCAAACCAGTCGAGCCTTTGCAAGATCGGTCGTCCCAAGCCCGATAAAAACCCATGGGGGACGAAAAGAAAGATGATGGAGTAGGAGATCCTTTTAAAATGTTTCTTGAGGAATCCCTTGCGCAACAAAGGAACAAAATGATGGACAACTTTGCAGAAATCCTTCGACGAATACCCATAAGAGATCGTCATCAAGTGACCCTGCAACCCCCTTCAAGGCACAGGTAAATTTTGATATGCCATTATTTGAAGGACTAATAGATGAAGATGTTGTAGATAAATCGTTTAATCTGCTCGAAGGGTATTTTTCAGTCCACAATTTTTCTGATAGGGAAAATATTACTTTTGCACTCCTCAAGGTCATCCCCCATGTTAAGGACTAGTGGGATACTTACTCTGAGCAAAGGGCCATAGAGGAATTTGAAATCTTTGTGGTGCCCCTACATGGGATTCCTTTCAGGATGCCATTAGAGAACAATACTACCTTGTTGAAAGCTACGAGGACTAGTACACCATATGGAGTACCCTGAGTCAAGAAAGGGACCAGATAGTACTAGGTTTCACCAATATTTTCCATAACCTGCGCACCAAATTGGGTATCAAAGACTTTGAGTGACATCTAGTGCTCAAATACCATGGCTTCTTTCATAGATACATTCAAACATAAATGGATTTTCTGGACATCGCATCATTGGGTACGATTTATAGATATGTTGTCAAGATCGAGCAAAAAATTAAGAAGAAGGGGTGAGAGTTTGGATCTGAAAAATCCTCATAGCTGAAGCAGGGAAAAGGCGGACCCAACCTATACAACATAGAACAGAGGAAAGATGGCCACTCTCAGGGCAACTAGTCCAAGCCGCAACACAAGAAGGGTAATGAGAAGTCAAAGAAGGACATGGGAAAATGGTGTGAATACCATAAAATCCCTTGGCACAACACCGAAGAATTTTTCTCCAAGAAGACACTCGTGGTTGACCTGAAGGCTTCCAAGTCAGAGGTCGATTCTGACTCTGAATCAAATCCCGAATGAGGGAAGGAGATTATATATGATGAACCCAGTGCCACTGTCACTACCACCAAAGTCTAGCCAAGTGAACCAAAAGAACTAGCGGAAGGGGAACACTTCTTTCACTCACAGATGTGGGTAAAGGGGGCTCTGCTTCATTTCATTGTCGATACCGATAGTAAGAAGAAATTGATCTTAGTATAGGTCATCAAGTGAATGGACCCACCGACGACACTGCACCTGCCACCCTACACCATTGGTTGGCTTCACCAAGGAAGAGATCTTTGGTTCATCCAACAGAGTCGTCTACCCTACGACATCAAGCCTTTCAAAGATGAGGTATTGTGTGATATTTCTCCCCTTGAAGTTTTTGATGTTCTTTTAGGACATCCATATTTGTGGAAGTGTCATGTTGTGTATGAGTCTAGACCCCATAGTGTTATTATTACTTTGGGTAGACAATTGTACATGATACTAGAGGTAGCGATGCCTACCGCTTTTTCTTTAACCTCTGCTAAGCAATGCAGTAAGGTCATTTCATAGATCGAGAAGGTCATCTTCTCTGTGATCCATGATTATAGTAAGCATAAGGTCTCTGCCACATCTTTGGCCTCTACATAGTGCCTCTCTTTGTAGCAGAAGCAAGTGGACAAGATCATGGAAGAGTACAGAGACATCTTCTCCTCACCCACCATGGTACCAATGCACTACCAAGTCAAGCATTCAATTGATCTAACCCCCTATGCACCCCTACCTAATGGACAAGTCTATCGTCGCTCTCTGATGGGAAATGATGAAATCAAGCATCAGATCCAAGAAATGCTTCAAAAGGGGCACATCAGACCCAACTCCTCCCCTTGCAGAAGCTTGTTTGTACTAGTGCAGAAGAAGGATGGGACTTGGTAGCTTTGCATTGATTACAGAGTATTAAACAAAATCACAGTCAGGAACCGGTACCCAATTCCACGAATTGATGACCTTGTTGACCAACTCAAGGGGGAAA
>ML814915.1:92324-125529 GCA_009831015.1 Picea engelmannii | reverse complement strand
TGCCAAATCGAGTTTGATGATCATACCTTTGTCCTTCCTGCAGAGGCTTGAATGAAGAGATTCTTGGACTAGGATTATATTGTCTGCGATTTGCCTTCCTTTGATGAATCCTCCTTGGTTCTCCGGCACTATGGATGGAAGGATGTTCTTCAACCTGTTTGCAATTACCTTAGTGAGAATTTTGTAGCTCGTGTTACAGAGGGATATCGGTCTGAAGCGACTAAAGTTGAGCGCTCCCTTCTCCTTGGGGATGAGTGCCAGGAAGGTTGAGTTGGTACCGCCTCCCAATTTGTTGCTTGCCTGTGATTTCTTTATCATTTTAGTGAGGTCAGACTTTATGATTTCCTAGCAATGCTGGAAAAATCTTGCTGTAAATCCGTCCGATCCAGGGGCTTTGTCCGGATGCATTTGATCCAGTGCTTCTTTAATTTCTTTCTGCGTGACTTCCTCTAGAAGTTTGCAATTGACGTCATCTTTTATGAGTGTTGGAACAACTGAAAGTGGGTACGTTTGAGGATTTGTGCTTGCCCTTCCATTTTCTGTATAAAGAGTCTTGAAGGTCTCGAAGGCTGCCTTTCTGATGTCCTCCGGTTCAGAAATTGTAGTATTTTGGACTTGGATTTTTATCACAGCCTTGAAGAGCTTCCTTGCTTCCGCTTGCTTATGGAAGTAACTTGTATTTCTATCCCCTTCTTTTAGCTAGAGGCTTCGAGACTTCTACCTCCAGTAGCTTTCCTCATCTCTACATGATTTGTGCCAATGGTTTTGAAGTTTCTCTTCCCTGAGAATGTCCTGCTGAGTGATCTCCTTGTTTTCTAGAGCGAGCTGATGGTTTTCTAGCTGTCTTTGAGTTTCTAGGCGCAGGGTTGTAGGGTCTATTTGATTTTTTGCCCAATTTTTTAGCTCAGCCTTGAGACGCCTCAGCTTTTCTTCCCAGACATAAAATGCAGATCCTTTAATTTTGTTGGTCCAAACCTTGGAGACTTTGCTTCAGAAGTCCTTGTCCTGTATCCAAGCTGGGTTAAATCTGAAGGGAATGGGCCCTTTGCCTTGCTCTTTCTTAATTTCCAGGGTGAATGGTTTATGATCAAAGGTACTGTTAGGAAGGATTTCTGAGGAGGTGGTGAGTCCTAATGTTAGGAAAGAACTCTGTACTAGAAATCTGTCCAGGCAGGCTGCTATGTGTCCTGGGCCTACCCTTTTATTGGTCCAGGTGTAGCGCCCTCTTGAGGGTTTAATGTCCATTAAATCCCAAGTTGAGGTCAGGTCCTCCACCCACTCTCGGGATGGGTCCCTTACAATGGACCCCCCTCGTTTTTCTTCTGTTACTAGGGTTACATTTAAGTCACCCCCTAGGATTATATTTTCCAGTTCATTCGCTATTAGATAGTCTTGAATAGATTGCCAGCAAATTCTTTTTTCGTCAATATGCTGAGGGACATAAATATTAAAGAGACTTACAGTTTGTCCGGATTCCTTGTGGAGCAGTTGAGTGCATATCCAGTGCATGCAGAGGTCGGAGCGGATTAGATCTAATTTGGAGGCGTTCCACATGGTGCAGAACCCTCCTGAAGCGCCCCTAGCGTTGTCGGCTACACACTAGCTGCTTCTCCAAACGTTTTTTAAGACTTTTAATGAATCTTGTTGACTCATTTTGGTTTCCTGGATGAGTAGGATGTCCGTTCTTGTTGTTTTTATTAAATCCCTGATAGCGTCTTCCTTCTTCTTACTGCCGAGACCCCTACAATTCCAGGATGTGAATTTCATTGGTTATATTGCGAGGGAGAGTGGCCTCCTTGGGAGGCCTTTGGCTGATTCCTTGTTTGCCTTACATCGATTATTTGCTTGAGGGTTGGTTGGGCTCCTTTGAGGATGTTCTTGTACGTTTCCTTTTCCCTTTCAGCCTTTTTGGACTTCCTCCCTCTGTCAGGCCGTTTTGGGGTGTCCCAAGCTTCACTTGTCCCCTCTGTTTCATTCCCTGACGAGATCTCGCCCTCTTCGATGCCTTGATCCACTTCATTCCTTGGAGGAGGGGTTTCTTCTTCCTCAGTGCCTTGAATCCCCCCATTCTCCACGCCTCCTGTTGCATTTGATGTTCCTTTGATTTCTTGGTTTTGGGTGACTCTGCCTTCTTCGCCTTGGCCGGTGTTGCTTGAGGGCACTGCTTCCCCTTCATTTCCCAGCTCTTTGAAACTGTTTGTCGTGCCCTGGATCCCTGGATTGCTTTGGGCTGGCGCTGGGTTGTCTCTTCGTGGGCCGGTGGGTTTCGCTCTTCCTTTCCGGGGTTGCTGCCACCCCTCCTCCCTTTCTTTCTCTTGCAAGGCCTTGGGGCAGTTCCTATGGAAGTGACCGTAATCGTGACATCCTCTACATTTAAACGACAACTGTTCGTAGTCTAGTTTTTGCAGGTGGTGCCATTCCCCCACCTTCAGTTTCACTACTTCCGGCAACCCTACTTCCAGGTCAACTTCAACACAGATTCTGGCACAAGAATATTGGTCTTTTGGGTCGGCTTTATCAATGTAATGGCCTAGCCCGTTCCCGATCGCTTGCAGCGACGAGGAGTTCCAACAGTGGATTGGGAGGTTTGGGAGTCTGACCCAGACCGGGACGTCTTTTGGTACTTCCAAGGCTGGATCGAAGTTTGGAGTCCAACGATTCAGATCAATTCCCTGTGCTCCCATGAAGTATGGCCCGTTCCTGAAGATTAAGTCCCGGTCCTCCTGGGAAATGAACTCGAAGATGAAGTAGCCTCTTCCAACGGCGTAGCAGGTCACACTATTCTGTATTAGCGGCCTCCAGTTTCTTTGAATCCAGTTGTCTGTTGTCCTGGTTGAGGGCCAAAGCCCCATGAACTGACCTACTAGTCCTTGCTCTGAAAGAGAGATTGCTACTTTCATTGGCTGTTCCGGAGGGAGATTGATTTCTGGCATGTCCTCCAATCTTCTCACAAAGCTCGATGGTTCATCTTGGGTTGCCTTCTTCGAGCAAGCTGTGACCAGTTTACTGAAGGACGCAGAGGGGGAAGGAGGGGGCGGCGGCTCCCCTCCGTCCTAACTCGTCATGGAAGCGACCGAACCCTGTCAGCGCAAACCCTAACCAGATGTCCTCCGAGCGATTTGTTTATTGTGCTTATCCTAAAGGTGGTGAGCTTGGCTCAGAACGGTTAATTAGGCAGCGAACAACGACCATGTTCGGGTTTGAACCCGAGACCTGACCATCATTACATGACCGACCTTACCACTACGCCGCACCCACGACCTTTAAAGGTGGTGAGCTTGGCTCAGAACGGTTAATTAGGAAGCGAGCAACGACCATGTTCGGGTTTGAACCCGAGACCTGACCGTCATTACATGACCGACCTTACCGCTACGCCGCTCATCCAATCAATAATTTTTACAACTCCAAAGTAAATACATTTTTTTTTCTTTCACAGTGACTCAACCATCACCGCTCTTGCTATTGCCTTGTTGTACAAGTAGATCCCGCATCTTGAGTTTCCATAACTCAATCATTTTTGCAATTGAATTTCTCCACCTCAAATTTCTCCATTGCCACAAACCACCCAAAACTATAACTTATAAAACCAAGATGTTTTAAATATGGAGGAATTATCTTATTTCAAGGTTCAATAAAGAAAATATTTAAACCAAACAATATTTAATATATATCTTAAAAATAACCTTTTAAAAATCCATCTCTTAAACAAATACCTTTTTGAGACTCCCTGCACCCATTTAATTACCAAAGCGATCATCTTATAATGAATTCAAAAAATAAGTTTTTATTGCCTCGAGCTCATTCCACTTTCATAATACCTTGAGTTTTGTGCATGCATATACTTTAAGTTCTATGCATATACTTTAATTAAAATGACTTTCCACGAGTATCGTGCTACCCGCAAGGCATAGGTGCCATTATGAACAGTTATCACGCCCCCTATTAGTCGTGAAGGGCAATGATCCCCGGAAATTTCAAAGAGATGAACTCTTCGACCAACTATCGCCCTCGCTCTTACCAACGAGCCTTAAATAGTTCTCGCCATCGAGTCACCCATCAAAACAGATCAGAATCCCTTCAACACTGGATATGCAACGAGAATTCACAACCAACCAATATCGCCTTTGTAACTAATTTGTTCTTCGTCCTTCGTCCTTTGCAACTGATCAGAGATGGTTATCGAGACATATTATAGCATCCTTTGAACCGGTTTACCCGTGGTAGGTTAGAAACTATCGCTCTGTGCAACGAATCCGTCCTCTGCCTTACAATGTGCTTGACTTTGATCCAACGACCTTTTGTTTCCTCTGCATGTCACTGACAGTCCTCGATCCAACGACCTTTTGTTTCCTCTGCATGTTACTGACAGTCCTCTTTACAGGTCTTTCTTCTTCGCTTTCAGATCCTTCAACTCTGCGCTCTGATACCACTTGTTAGGCAGCGGAAGAAAAACAAAGCATAACAAATCAGAGCATCTACAAGCAAGATTAAACACTCATAAAACTGAGAACAAGAATCACACAATTGACACAATGATTTATGTGGAAACCCAATGCGGGAAAAAACCATAGGGCAATGATATTCAATATTCTTATTATTCAAGGGAGAATTACAATAGCCAACACAAGCATACAACCATCCTCTCCTCGCATACATAGTGTACTCCACACAGACATACAATCATCCTCTCCTGACATACACACTGCACTCCATAGTGTTGTGTCTTTCTCACACACCCTACACACATTGCACTCTCACCTCTATGGGTATGCTCATATTAATAACATCTCTCTAACAGTTAGACTAACTGATTATAATTAGATCCACCGGTTACACAATCTGTTCACAAAAGAGTGCATGCATGCACATTCCTAATATAATTGCATGCATGTGCATGTGACCGCATGGGAAACTTGTTGGCATGTTTCCAACAACTTGCTTGTAACAGATTCATGCCCTTCTTCTACAATACATAGCATTTCAGGGTGCCCTTCTTCTACAAGATGGATCATTTTAGAGCACATAGCACAAATCAATGGCCAGGCCAGAGAAGAAGGGAACGTAGGTGCGCGGAGTGGGGACATTGAGCTGAAGGGGAAAATGCAAATTTGGGACCCTGAACATAAGGGGAAAACACACTAGGTATGTGCTCCTATGACCTTGGTGATCTTGTCATTGTGATAAAGGTGGTGGCATCAATAATGGTTTAGTGAACCAACCACTGCCTTGGGATTGAACCAATGCCAAGAAACAATATACAGAACGTACAAAACGCCTAGCCGAAGAAAGAAAAGTCATGAGATTGAACTAGTGCCAAGAAACAAAATAGAGAATGCCCAACCAAAAAAAGAAAAGCCACAAGCGAGGATGCCCAACTGAAGAAATAAAAACCACAAGCGAGAAGGAAATAGGGGGTTGGCTATGCTTGTGTCCATGCTTGTCTCATGGACATGTATGTGTGTCATGCAAAGTATTTTTCTACATGTAAGAAAAATGCATGTCATAAATATGAATTAGACTAAATACATATGAGAAAACTTAAACATCTAATATTACAAACTAATGCTAAACACAATGTCTAGCATTAGTTCGTTTAAAGTTGAAACTCTTTAAATTATAAAAAAATTATCCAAAATTTACTTAGATATGAGGCTAAATAAAACATCAAACTATAAACTTACAATAAAATAAAATGTAAATTAAAAAATTTATAAATTTTTCCAAACTTTATGTTAAAACAATGCAAATTCATTAATTTCTATGCAAAATTAATACAAAAGCAGGAAATCGATTACTATAATCCACAACCTTGAAAAGCACGGCCTAATAAAAAAGAGGCCACGGGAATATCACACATATACCCTAAAGGGCAGGGACTAATAAAATAGATGCCACGGGAATATCACACATATATAGATTTGTGGGATCTCAAATTTAAAATCATCATCAATTTTAGAATGTTGGTTGTTGATACAAATAAGAAAGAGGCCAAAGGAAGAACAGATTTACATAAAGATCCTCAAATGGAACTTTATACCATTCTAAATTGTCACCTTAAAGGTTTAATCATTTATATAAAGTTTAAAGGTTTTTGTTTTAAGGTTTAATCATTTATATAAAGTTTACTCTATCCCAAGAAAAGGATGTAAAACGCTAATGAACTTTATAGCATAAATTTATAGGAAAAAGGGGTTCAAAGGGTCTAGGTGTTTGGGAATTTTTAACCATAATAATAAATTAATTGTAGGGAGTTTATTTATGTGAAAGTTTTTTATTATACTCAAATTTTTATGTAAGGGAGATGATGTTTTTAATAAAAATATATAAATTTTAATTTGAAATATGTTATAAAATGTTGGGAAAACATTTAGAGATTATAATTTTATTTTTATATATAATGAAATTATGATTTTTTAATAATAATAAAATAGAAAATAAAATTATTTAATATAGAAAGAGATTAATGTTAGGTTGGTAGAAATTTATTATTAAAATCAACCTATTCCATATTATTGTATTTAAAATATGTAAAATGATAATAAATACATATCAAAGAATAAAATTGGTTTTTACCTCCTTGTACCATGTACCTCTAATTTAAGGAATATTATGGTTTTTTGTTTTTTTAACTTTGTGGACAATGACCTCTAAAATTGTAAATGTTTTTAATGGTTTTTTCTTGTTTTAAGGAGAAGGTTAAATGTTGCTTATATGGGCTTTGAGTAGCAAGGAATTTATACACATCGGTATGACCACACTTGGGAGGAAAATACAACACTCACATGGGGGACCATAATATCAACATAATTGTATAGCTAGGCTTTGTGCAATAGCGTTTGATATGTGTCTTACACAAGATGGGCCATCATCCATGTGTATGATGTAAGTTGTATAATGATGACGACGACATTGACATTGACATTGGGTAACTCCAAGCCCTCAATGAATAATATTTAACCTCTACCTCATTTAGGTTACATAAAAGGATCATTTCCCTCTAAGAAATAGATTTTACATATTCTTATATATTTATGTTTTTCATGGTTTTACTTATTTAGTTGTAAATAACATAAATTTATTGTATCAAGACAATTGATATGCATTTTACAATTTAGGGGGGTAGAGATATCTCACATGTGTATGTGAATAGGTTTAAATGTTAATAAACCATATATATATATATATATATATATATATATATATATATATATATATTTAATGTAACGAAAAAATGTTATATGAGATAGTCATGGCCAAATTTAGAAGTAACAAGAGTTGGTTGTGTTATCATAGGATTTGTACTTGTGCAAAGCCCAACACAAGTTACCCAAATCTACGTAACTATGGAAAATCCTACCACTATCACCTTAGTAAGAAATTCCCTCGTTTTGGTGATGGAGGAGGTCCACCATAGGGGAGGCTTCCTCGATGACCTCAAGGGATCAGAGTAGCAAGTTCAGTAGCCAAGCCTGCCACCCCCTCTCTTGGTCACCTAAAGTCAAGGTCTAGGTCAAAGGGAATAAGAGGTGTAAAGATGTTTGAGTACCTGCCCAAAACAAGAACAATTTATAGCATATATAGTATGATTTCCAAGTACAAACATGCAAATAATACCTCATAAGACACTAGACAAGAATAATTGCTAAAGGTTGTCATAAATTTGCAACAATGAACAATGATACTTGACAACATTAAAAGATTTATAACAACATCAATAATTAAGCTTTAGAATTGCAACAATTGACAATGTAAACTTAGCACACATCCACTAGAGTAATATCCAATTATTGTATGCAATTTTTGAACATGTTAGGCCACCTTTCCAAGAGTGTATGCAATAAATAAGAGTGTATTTAGATAGTTGTAGCAAACTTTTGCAACAACAAGAAGTTTACTAGTGATTTAGTGAGTGTTGGTGTTAGAAAAATTAGTAGAAAGCTTGAGAGGAATAAACGAGAAATTTCACCATAAGAGAGCTGTAAAATGAGTGCCTTTGAGCGCTATGGAGTCTTTATAACAACAATACAATAATGCTTGAATATTGAAATAGAAAAGACTAAGAGGTAGGGCTTAAACTCTAAGGTGTTAGCACATTAGGGCCTTAGAGTTTAAGCCTTAAAGATAAGGATTGCTAGAGTGCAAGCACTTTTGGGCTCTAGAAACCTTTTCTCCCTTTTTAATACTTCAACTAAGTCAAGAAATCAAATGTTTAGGGCCAAAATCCTAAAGTTCTATTACTTTAGGGCTTTAGGAATGAAACCCTAGCAAGGATTCCTTCACAAATTTTGGACAAAATTAACCTTGTGAGAGGAGGAAGCACGTATTCTCCTCTCTTAGGGTTTCACCAAGCAATATGTCTAACATGAAAAAGAGAAATTACCATGAAGCATTGACAACACAAAGATAAAATTGTGGAAATTTCACTTACTTCACCAACATAACATGAGATAAAACCCTAATTGCATAAATTTCATTCAAAAATCAACAAAAGCATCCACAAATCGATCCTCCAAGTAAGTCACATAAGTGTAGAAGAGTAGGATAGCCAAGTAGGGCGAAAATTTGAGACTTGTTCTCACAAATGGTGAGGAATGAATGATGAGAAATGAAAATGAGATGGTCCTTTATTTATACGAGGCCATCTAAACCAAATTTTCCACTTAAAATTGTCAACAACAAATTAGAAGAGGATCGACCCCCTTCATTTGCCTTTACAATATATAAAAATGAAAAATACATGATATAAAAACCTAAAAAGGGTGATGTCGTGCCTTAGAAGGCTGATGTAGGGCTGAAAAGTGAGACATCAAGCCTCAAGAAGAGAACGTTGGGCCTCCAAAGGCCATGTGTCATGCTGTCATGTGCCAAAGTGTCATGCCATGTGTCTCCCCCTATCAAACCACCTTCAGAACCCATCATCCATCAAACCCTAGTCTCCTAGATGACATCAAGGGATAAAGGGTGATGACTAAGGCTTCCAAAGGCTACGTCCAAGCATAAAGGTGACGTTATGTGTGGTCCATCGTCCTCCATTGGGCAAGGTCTCACAAAGACAAACAAGTACACCCTCCAAGTGTCCACAAGTCATATGAATCATGCCAAATAAGTCACATTTAATAAAAGAACCACCCAAACAAGTGCATCAATTCCCCCCTTTTCAAATTAAACAAATGCTCAAAGACCTTATAAACTTTGCCAAATTTAGGTATGGGAGGGGTGTCACGGTGCCCTATTGGGTAGGCCAATCCCCAAGTCAAGGAATGTTTCCTAAGAAGACCCTATCTATACCATGTAATGAGTATGAGGTGGATTGGGGAAAGACTCTTGGGCATGGGGTTATTGACATATCAAGGGTTCATATTGTCTCATTTATGGGTGCCTTTGTGGAGGGTGTGTTACATCCTTGAGTTTCCCTTTGTTTGTAATGCAACTTTTTTCCAAGCCCTTTATTTTCCTTTTTATTAAGTCCAAATATTGAGTGTTATGTGAAATGGAAATAAAAGATAACCGCAATGCCACTTGAAGTTAGAACACATTGGGTGCTATGTGCACTGGAAATAAATGATCACCGCAATGCACTACCCCATCAAGCAAGACACTTTTTCCGTATTCATTTTTATTTAAAAGTCCTTTATTCATTTGGAGAAGCGTTTCATGGCTCTCAGGACTTTAGGGTGATAATCTATGTATGATGTCAGCTACAACACCTCTAGGCCTTTGTCCCCTTCTTCCCATGAAATAAGGTACAAACCCTTCTTGGGGTCAATGCACTCGAAGACCCAAAAGGTGAAAGAAGTGTGTAAATGGTATGATGACCATTCAAGGAAACCGTCTAGTAGCAACCCTTTTCAAGAGGGTGACCAACTTACTAGGATATCGTGCCAACCACCAAGGTGAAATTAGGAAAAAGATATAATTTCCAAGAAAACATTCTATAATCAAGAAAGGACTCTTTGCAACATGCTCAAATGATTCAAATATTAAGGTGACACTTACCATGAGACTGGACTTGTTACCTCATGAAGCAAGACCTGTTGTCTCCTAGGAGCCAAGATGGTGTAGTGGACATTGCTCTACTGCCAATGATGATGGTGAAGCATGGTGAATAAGAGGGGCTATATGGGTTGTCATATGCATCTGGCTCTCAGCCCTCTAAGTATGCTACGTATAGGCCTCAAGACATCATCTTCTTAGTTATCCCTAGGCTGGTGGGGTAACATATGGCTCCTACATGGTGACATGTACTCATTGTAGAGCGCATGAGAATCTCAACATCTCCTGGTATGACCTGTGACTACACATGCTCAAGCAAATTTTTAAAATCAGAGGGGTGGTGTAACTCACCCCCTGTTCATATGGAAAAAATGATAACTATGAAAATCTAGAGCAAAAATTGAAAATAAAAATTTTCTGATATTTTATTCCAACATATCAATATGAGTATGCAAACCATATGAATATAACATAACAATATGCAAGGATGGAAAAACAATATGTAAATCAGAAATATGTATGCAAATCCAAGCAAAATGCAACTATACTAGCATGATATGAAAAATGCAACATATATAGAAATGAGATGAAGAATGCAAATACCTACCCTAACCTATCTACCCTAATCTATGCTACCTCAAGAAATCAAGTCTCTCCCCCACGATATGGATTGAGAAGGGACCCACTAACTGGTAATGGATGCCTCCTCCCCTGAAATGTGGATAGGTAGTAGGAATCATTGACAGACTTCTTCATAATCTTATAGGGACCCAACCATAAATTATCAAACTCCTTTTGTGTATTGAGCTGGCCCTTCCTTGTATCTCACTCTAACACCAAATATCCTTGTTTGTAATCTCCCCTTTTAATGTCAATTATTTATTCTATTACCCTGGTATATTGTCTCGAGGAAGGAGAGTAGGATTATGTCATAAGAACATAATCTTGGTTCGATCTAATTAGTAAGTCCTTATCATCTTTCTTCAATATTTTGACAAAGCCAATTTCCTTATATTTACACTTGTCGAGTTGTTGATGGTAATATTTCTTCTTAGGCCAATCTATAGGATCAAAATCTTCTTCTTGGGCGAAGGGAAAGTCATCTGGGAAAAAATATGGAAGGGATTCCTTGACTACTTTAGGGGGTTCCTCCATCTCGAAGTCAAGGTCAATCTCTTCAACATGGTATTTTTCCATGGTCAAGTTGGGAAGGTGGGCATAAGTACCATCATCCATAAATATATTAAGACTGGTCAAATCCATCTGTAATGTGCCACCCAACATTGCAACAAACTTCCTAGACAAGAGCATTCCCCACACATCAAGAACATCTACAACCACAATGTCCATCAAGAGAACTATATCAGGGTATCGAGTGAGGCAGACCTTCACATTCTCTACTACACCATGAGTGGAAATGGCCCTCAATTCAATCCTACATACATTCTTGTAAGGCCTTGTGGTCTCCAAACCCAATTACCTCATCACCTTTAAGGACATGATATTTTTACCTACACCTGAGTCAAGCATACAATTATTCAAGAGATTATTATTTACCTACAATGACATGAAGAATGGTGTGTGCTCATCATATTGCAGTCTAAAATGATTAGCTTATAGCATTATAGGAGGGTCCACAGGTTCACATTGTACCTTGAAGAATTTATCAACCCTATTTTTCATCAAGAAAATCTTAATGATCTCTCTTAGAGGTACATGTACATTAATCTTTGCCAATACATTGTCTAGTTCAATATTTAATTCTGAGTCATTGGTCTTTGGTAAAGTGGGACTAGGAGGAGGTCTACTTGCTGGAGGAGGAGGAATTCCTTGTTGAGGGAGCTTAGGGTAACTGGGAGGAGCTTATGGCACATTTCTTCATCTTGTGTACACTTGTAATTCCTTCTTCCTAATTCTATCCCTCATCTCCTCATCCAGGTTGTTTATAACTTCCATCCTATCCCTCTTAGATTCTTCCCTTTTGCTTTCCTCAAGTTGTTTGGGTGTGATACTAAGGCACACTTGACGAAATACAATAAATATATGGTTTATAACATCAAAGGAATTCATTTGACCAGGCTCCCTATTATTCCTTGGGTACTCATATTCCCAATGTGAGTCTCCACAAGTCAAGCACCAAGGAGTCTCTTCTCTATTTATAAAATTTGAAGGGTCTATAGTATTTGGAACCCTTTGTTCACTTGAATTCCTATCTCTCCATGCTTGGTTAGGATTTTGAGGCGGTCCCTTAAAGGGAGGATTTTGGGCTTGTTGATGCACCCTTTCCAAATTAGTTCTTCTGTTCATCATCAAGGTTTGGTTCTTGGCAAGGTCATTTATGGTTTCTTCAAGTCGTGCCCATGGAGCTCTAGTGGACTCAACGTTGTGTACTATCCTTGGTTTGGTATCGATCTTGGCATAGAAATGATCTACCCTACATGATGAAATATTGGCCTCAATTTTCGTAGTTATTTATTTGGCTTCATGGATTGTGTTTGGACGCTTGTCTTTGAGCAAGTATCCAAAATGTCCCTGGAAAGATTTGATGTAGAGGAAGATAAGATAATTTCCTCCAGGGTGATGGATTTGAGGGATTTGTTGAAGCAAATTTTCAAACTTGGAATTAAATTCTCTAACAGTTTCATTTTACAATTTCTTGATTTTGGTAAGTCAAGTCAACATCATGCTTGGATCCTCTTTAGTACTCCACCTTTTAAGAAAATTTTCCTCGAGTTGATCCATTGTCTTGATGCTCTTTTTAGGGAGACTTTCATACCATTTCCTAGCATCATCGGTAAGAGTGGCCAAGAAAAGTTTTTTAACTAAATCTTAGGTGTCATCACTCACATGATTAAGTTGAAAGAAGGACCAAAAATTACTAATGTGTTCCTTAATAGTGGTCACATAATTACCAGGAAACTTAGGCAACCACTTCTCATACTTTGGAGGCATCTATTGAGGGTACCCCTGGATAACAGACATATCTAAGAGTTTGAAAACATTGGATGCCCATTGCTTTTGAGCCATCGTAGGCAAAGGAAGGTTTCCACCAAACAAGGATTTCACTACAGGTGAATTGCAGGGAACCCTTCTCTTGTAGGTACTAGGAGGGTTAGTGTGCCTCCTTGGAATTTACGGAGTCACCATATGATCAACCCTAAATCATCTAAGGAAGGTGAGGGAATAAAATTTGAGAGAATGGCTTTGGGGAAAGTTACCAAAAGATATGTCATTGAGGAGAATGACTCAAACCTCCTCGAAAACAATGCCAAAATGTTATCTCATGATTTATACTTGTGCAAAGCCCAACACAAGTTACCCAAATCTACATAACTATGGAAAATCCTACCACTGTCACCTTAGTAAGAAGTTCCCTCATTTTGGTGATGGAGGAGGTCCACCACAGGGGAGGCTTCCCTAGTGACCTCAAGGGATCAAAGTAGCAAGTTTAGTAGCCAAGCCTATCACGCCCTCTCTTGGTCACCTAAATTCAAGGTCTAGGTCAAAGGGAATAAGAGGTGTAAATATGTTTGAGTATCTGCCCGGAACAAGAACACTTTATAGCATATATAGTATGATTTCCAAGTACAAACATGAAATTAATACCTCATAAGACACTAGACAAGAATAATTGCTAAAGGGTGTTATAAATTTGCAGCAATGAACAATGATACAACAATAGTAAAAGATTTATAACAATAGCAATAATTTAGATTCAAAATTGCAACAATTGACAATGTAAACTTAACACACATCCACTAGAGTAATATCCAATCGTTATATGCAACTTTTGAACATGTTAGGCCACATTTCCAAGAGTGTATGTAGCAAATAAGAGTGTATTTAGATGGTTGTAGAAAACTTTTGTGACAACAAGTTTACTAGTGATTTAGTGAGTGTTAGTGTTAGCAAAACTAGTAGAAAGCTTGAGAGAAATAAAAGAGAGTGTTTGTTGATCAATTTCACCATAAGAGAGTTGTAAAATCTATTCCTTTGAGGGCTATGGAGTCTTTATAACAACAATACAATAATTATTAAATATTGAAATAACAAAGACTAAGAGGTAGAGATTAAAATATAAGCTGCTAGCACATTAGGTCCTTAGGGTTTAAGCCTTAAAGATAAGGATTGCTAGAGTGCAAGCACTTTTGGGCTATAGCAACCTTTTTTCCCTTCTTAATACTTAAGTAAGTCAAGAAATCAAATGTATAGAGCTAAAATCCTAAAGTGCTAGCACTTTAGGGCTTTAGGAGTCAAACCCTTGCAAATATTCCTTCAAAACATTTGGACAAAATTAACCTTGTGAGAGGAGGAAGCACTTATGATCCTCTCTTAGGGCTTCACCAATCAAGATGTCTAGCATGAAAAAGAGAAATTACCATGAATCATTGATAACACAAAGATAAAATTGCGGAATTTTCACCACGAAGATAGCATGAGATAAAACCCTAATTGTAGAAATTTCTTCCAAAAATCAGCAAAAGCATCCACAAATTGATCTTCCAAGCAAGTTGCATAAGTGTAGAAGAGTGAGATATCCAAGTAGGGCAAAAATTTCAAACTTGTTTTCACAAATGGTGAGGAATGAATGACGAGAAATAAAAATGAGATGGTCCTCTATTTATATGAGGCCATATAAACCAATTTGTCCACTTAAAATTGTCAACAATAAATTAGGAGAGGGTCGCCCCCCTTCATTTTCCTTTACAATATGTAAAAATGAAAAATACATGAAACTAAACCCTAAGAAGGGTCATGTCATGCCCTAGAAGGGTGACGTAGGGCTGAAAATTGAGATGTCAAGCCTCAAGAAGAGAACGTTGGGCCTCCAAATATAATGTGTCATGCTCTCATGTACCAAAGTTTCATGCCATGTGTCTCCTCCTATCAAAATACCTCCGAAACCCATCATCCATCAAACCCTAGCCTCCAAGATGACGTCAAGGGCTGAAGGGTGATGTACTAGGCATCTAAAGGCTACACCTAAGCATATAGGTGATGTCATGTGTGGTCCATCGTCCTCCACTGGGTAAGGTCCTGCAAAGACAAACAAGTATGCCCTCCAGGTGTCCACAAATCATATCAATCATGCCAAGTAAGTCACATTTAATAAAAGAAACACCCAAACAAGTGCATCAAATCCCCCCTTTTCAAATTAAAAAAATGCTCAAAGACCTTATAAACTTTTCCAAATTTAGGTATGGGAGGGGTGTCATGGTGCCCTATTGGGTAGGCCAATCCCCAAGTCAAAGAATGTTTCCAAAGAAGACCCTATCTATACCATGTAATGAGTATGAGGTGGATTGGGGAAAGACTCTTGGGCATGGGGTTCTTGACATATCAAGGGTTCATATTGTCTCATTTATGGGTGCCTTTTTGGAGGGTGTGCTACATCCTTGAGTTTCCCTTTGTTTGTAATGCAACTTTTTTCCAAACCCTTTATTTTCCTTATTATTAAGTCCAAACATTGAGTGTTATGTGCAATGGAAATAAAAGAGCACCATAATGCCACTTCGAGTTAGAATACATTGGTTTCTATATGCACTGGAAACAAAAGAGCACTGCAATGCACTTCCCCATCAAGCAAGACTCATTTTCCTTATTCATTTTTATTTAAAAGTCCTTTATTCATTCAGGGAAGCATTTCATGGCTCTTAAAACTTCAGGGAGAGCATTTATGTATGATGTTAGTGACAACACATATGGTCCTTCAACCCCTTCTTCCGATGAAATGAGGTACAAACCCTTCTTGGGGTCAGTGCACCCGAAGACACAAAGTATGAGGAAACAAAGGGGAAGAAGTGTGGAACATGGTAATTATGAGAAGAAATGGTACGATGACCCTTCAAGGAAACCACCAAGTAGAAACCATTTTCAAGAGGGTGTCAAAATTACTAGGATACCATGCCAACCACCAAGGTGACATTAGGCAAACGATATAATTTCCAAGAAAACATTCTATAATCAAGAAATGACTCTTTGCAACATGCTCAAATGATTCAAATATTAAACTGACACTTACCACGAGACTGGACTTGTTACCTCATGAATCAAGACCTGTTGTCTCTTGGGAGCCATGCTAGTGTAGTGGGTGATGCTCTACTGCCAATGATGTCTGTGAATCATTTTGAATAAGAGGGGCTATGTGGTTTGTGCTATCCATCTGACTCTCGACACTCCATGTCTTCTACCTGTGGGCCTCAAGACATCATCTCCTTAGTTACCCCTAGGATGGGGGGGTAACAGGTTGGAAGCAATTAGTTGTAATAAAGGGGTCAAGCAAGGATGCCCTTTGTCCCCCACCTTGTTGGAATTTACATAGATAAGTTATAAAATTTCCTAGAGGATGTTGAGTGTGTGAGCACTGACCTATTAGGGCTAGTTATCATCCTCCTTAATGTAGAGAGCATTGTTCTTTTAGCAATGAAGCCTTGTGTCCTAAAAAAGTAGCTTGAAGTTCTTAATATTTTTGAACTAACTCTAGGTAGACTATGAATACTAATAAAAAAAACATAATGATCATCAAGTCTAGGTGTGTCACTTGCCCTAAGTTTGTTCACAATAACCAAAACTTGGAAGAAGTCCTTTCATATAAGTATCTTGGAATTTACATCCATCATAAACTACATTGGAATCGTAGTGTTGAAAGAAGGATTAGTGGAGGTTGGAAAGTTTATTTTGGTCTTGAAAATAATTGTAAATAAGCTAAATTATGGTTGTAGGAAAAAAAAAAGTTTATGTTTGACACGCTTGTATCCAAGTGATTTTGTATGGTTATTAAGTTTGGGGTTTTAGTATTTATAGGGAGCCTTGGAGGATAAATTTTATTCATTCTTGGATATTCTAAGCATATATTAGTGGATCTTTGTAATGTACCTAGGAATGATAATATTGGGTATCTAGGGAGGTACTTGTTATCCACCATATTGCGAAGAAGTTCCAAGTTGGTAAGATGCCACATAATGGTATATCATATGTTCTATATTTTCCTTCCTCTAATCAAAGTATTATTTGGGATATTCAAAATCATGGCACTCAAAAGAAGAAACTTGAAGGAAGGTATTTACAAGATATAATGGCTATAGGTACCAGGGATCAAGAATGGAAATTGTCCTTTCTTGTACAAAAGAAATCAGGGAAGGCTTCAAAGAGTAATCACAATTCTCGAGGACAAAAGGTTTCAACAAAGATTTCAGAGAATAATTCGTCTTCCCCTATTTATCCTAGAAGAAAACTAGTGAAAAACAAATCTCATTGTGGAGTAAACATCTTTGAAATGATTTCAAAGGTTAGACAATCCTCTAAAATAAGCAAGTTTACAAAATGACCCTTACAAGTGGATCTTAGCATTCTTGATGAGTTTTAAAATGTAACAAACAATTCTCATCAAAGATGAAATCAACTTATCAAACATCTCCAAATGAATGTGGCGGCGTGGCATAGGTTTCCAATGGCACTTTCTCTCATATTTTACTAAAAAGAAAGCCTAAAAAATGGATATCCAATTAAGAAGTTGTCATTACTTCGAGTGTTTTAGATGCTATAAAAAGTGGGCGGTTTGATGTAAAATGGTCTGGTACATTTTTTACCCAAACAGTTGGAAATGCCAAGAATAGATATGCACATTTGGGAAATGAGGAAATTATTTAATTTAAGTAGAAGAGGTAGAAGTTGGTGGACCATGTTGGGGATATGTGTATTGTCCAATATGAGCTCATATACATGCTTGACAAGGTTGTACCTAACCTTGTGAGCTCTCTAGACCTTTCTCAGAGGGCAATTTTTTTCATTCAATGGAGAAGATCTGAATAGAAGGGTGGTGTCTTGAATTTTGAAGACAAAAAATGATTGAAAAATCAGGCTTGTGCTAAAAAGGAACAAATCTTTGGTGAAGTTATCCTACACAGAGATTATGAAACCAAGATATGGCGACTCTCTAATTGCACAATGGAAAATGGAAACCAAAATATATATGAGCTAATGGAATCTTTGTATGTGCTACTTATCACTGACAAGCAAAACAATATCCTCCACGATCTTGACACTTTTAGGATTCTTTCCAAACTGGTGCCTAAATACTTCCTCGAATTGTATGAATAAGGCCCAGAAGATTGGCACTTGAGGAACAAAATGATATAGAATGATGAAATAAATATCTTTTCCAAGAGAGTTCAATGGTTTGGATTTAAAGGAACCTTTAGAGTTTGTTGGATATTTGAAAGACGACATTGAAAATACATTATTTCTTTATTTGAAGTTCAACAACTCTCACTAACATAGATAAAGGAGAATACGTTTCAAGATCCTCATAAGAAAAGTCTAATTATTTGTGATGAAATATTATGCAGTCTATTTGTGATCAGTCTGGTTGTATTTATTGGTGTAGTGTCCCATCAATATTTTTCTGAAGAAGAGTGCAAGCATCCTCTTCTAGATGAAGATAACAACACGAATCAGAGATCCAAGACAATGAATCAACAAACAAAGATTTCATATTCAACATAAACAAATTCGGTTGAGTAATGATGAGCCTTAGTAACACTTCAATGCTCTAATGATGGTTAATGAAGGTTTGGTTCTATTAAGTGATGCTTCCATCCTGATATAAGAACAAGGAGGCTCAAATTCTAGCAGGGTTGATTCAAGAAACAAATATGGAAATCTAGGAGTGCAAGAATGATATGATCCCAGTATTGATTCCTTGCCACCAGTCCCTCCATTTACTCTAACATTAAGTTGGATGACTGAAAACTTCCTCTTATGGTGGTTGTAAAACAATGTTGTTGTTGACAACTACATCCTTCTTATCCCAATCAAATAGTTGACATGCCTTAGAATTTCAACTGTATTCTGAAAGGGTGAAAGTATATTTCAGTGAGTATTTATTCAAAAGTTACTATAGTGCAGATGAAGGGTTGGAAATAAACCAAGATCCAACCTTGGAGCATAATTTCCCAATGAATTAAATTGCAGAGGGTGTGACAAAAGGAATTTGACTTTTGGCACTTTGTGTGCATATATATACATACAATGATTCTCTTTGGCTTGAAGCTAACCTGATATTTTTTTGGTTGAGCCAATATTAAATAAAGTCAGGGCCAACTTGTAAGGATCAGCCTATAAGAACCCGAGTTGACCCCTTGAGGAGTTTCATTTGTAATTTTGGAGGAAGAGTGATTATTTTGAAAGCCCATTGGTCCACATTGGAAGACTTGGAGGAAATCATACCATATCCTCATGGGGGGTTTATTGAAGAATGGAGTATTTGAAGGGCCTTTGGAGGTTAGATGCTACATGGAAATACATTTTTGATGATATGTCCCAACTTTGAGGGGTTTCCCCCTTATTTATTGTACATGTAGCCTAAAAAGACAAATTTTTCATTTTAAAATTAGTTAATTAAAGAAGAGGGCCTTTTTCCCCTCCATAGGTTAGATTGGGGGATTTTAGCCTAAAAATTAATATTTTAATGTAAAGGAAGTTGAGCATATCCTCTTGTTGATCAATTTTTTTTATCACTTTGATTTTTTGCTCTTTGGAATAATAGTAAAAAATAATATTAGAAGGAGGAATTTATGTATGATCATCAGTTCATTGTGTAGCCCTCAGTCTCAACTTTGTAATGCATTTTATGGAATCTAAATTTGAGTATGTATGTCCGAGATACTCACAGTTTTTTCCAATCGCCCAACAAAGAGATTGCAAGAAGAGCTTTGAAGAATTGATGAATAATTTCTTCTAAGTGTTATGTCCCTCTTCCCCTCTTCTTCCACGTGCAACATGTTAGTACTATATTTGTTATTGCAAGTAAATGAAGGATGAATGAAGATATAAGGTTGAGATCAGATGAGTTAGCAGCAGAAAGTCGAGCTTCCGGAGCCTCTGCGCAGCCCAAAGTCAAATTTTCCTTAGGAAACTTGAAGAAAATAGTAGAAAAATCACGCCCTTCCATGCCTAAGGAAAGATTTAATCCCTCATGCGCTTATCAGGGGTAAAAAGGGGGCTTATTGTGCCCCAAAAGAGATTAAGCACCAATATCCCAGGGGATTATCACGAGATCGCAGCCTAAAAGCATAGAATTTCAAAAGTTTTCTAGATCCCAAGGGATAGATGGCTCAGATTGGGTCGCCCCCCCGATCTTTTAAATCAATGGTCATCAAAGTTCCCTTGGAGACCTAGCTCCCAAGTACTCCAATGGGAATACCTCTGATGAATGGTCTAGATTTGATAGGTGCCATCAATCATGCCCTCGAGAAGATCAACAATCCATATCTTCCCTCAAGTATTAAAACCTCTCGGCCCGGGGTCACGTCAGCATGACAACAAGGCATTGTGAGAGTTAACTAGAGGCTGCCACATGGACATGTGAAACCAACCACATGCATGTGTAAAAATATCAAATCCAGGTGACTTGTGTCCTACTCTCCTACCACGTCAGTGCCATCGTGGGCCAATAGAAATTCGCCACGTGTTTGGGTTGACGTCAACATAGCGATTCTTTCCTTAGTCAATTTTTTTCTTTTGACCATGTGAGATCAACGACTCTCAGTTGTCCTCATATTTTAAATCGATTTTCATCAGAGTTCTCTTTTCAGAGTCTCGTTTGAGACCAGATCCTTCAACACTCCGAATAGGCACTTGAGATGGACGGTCCATATATGCTCTTAGACCTCTTTTAAGGGAAATAGATCAATGGTATCGATGCATCATGCCATCAACAGTGCTTCGAGAGATCCATGACCCAAATTTGATCCATGACCCTAGTATGTCAACTCAACATTACACATGGTCTGCCAACAGACATTATCAGGGCCAAACAGTGACTGCCATGCGAACAGGTGGAACCTGCCACATTCATAGGTAAAAATATCAAATCTGGGTGACATGTGTATTGTTACCTTGCCACGTCAGTACCACCATGGCCAAATAGAAAGTTTCCACATGTTTATACTGACATAAACATGATGAGTTTTTCCTTAGCCATTTTTTGATTTCGTGGTTGAGCAAGATCAACAATTCTCATGTGTTCCTAGTTCCTCTAATGGATCAATGGTTGTTGTAGTTCCTCATTTAGAGTCCCTTTTGAAACTAATCATACAACACCCCGAAGAGGCACCTACGATGGATGATTCAGATTAGATATCAGATTTCTTTCAAGTAGGACTGATCAACGATCCAGATATACTCCTAGGTATCGAAGCGTCTCGACCAGGTGTCGTGTTAACCCACCAACAAAGCAATTTTAGAGACTATCAATGGCCTCCACGTGGACACGAGGAACCCATTAGATGCACAGGTCAAAAAACCAAAAAGGGGTGACACATGTCCTGTTTTGCTGCCGTGTTAGCGCCATCATGGGCCAATAGAAAATATCCATGAATCCAGGGTGACGTAATCATGAACGGGTTAATGCCTTAGCCATTTATAGCTTTTAGTTGAGTCTAGATCAACGAATCTCTTGATTTCAGTGAAATATTAACGATGGAGATCATCATGGATGTCATTGTCGACGAAACGTGATGAATTTCCCCCAACATAAGTTATTCCCAATCGTCCTGACGATGACATTGTTAAAGAAAGGGAAGGTTCAATAGATCAATGAACCAAATTGGATCATGTCCTAAATCGGAGGTTCAATTTCAATTTTAAAGATCAAGTCATTTCAGGCTCATCGACCCACATATAAAGACCCATATTTGATCAGGTCTGAGATGGAAGGCTCATATTCATTGCAAGATAGATGGCCCAGATTTGATCACAACTATTCCTTGATTGTCAACACCTCAATCGTCGATACACCAAGCATTGGGGCTATCTTTCAACAACGTAAAGTTTGTTTTTAAAGATCAATGGTTGAGATTGATCCAACAACTGCTGAGTCTCACGCCTATGCAATTTTAATGTCGAGTTGTTGCAATGAGGTAAATGATTACAGGGATATTTTTAGGGATAGGGCGTGATCAATATCCGGGCCTGCAAATCTCCAGCTACTCCATGATCTCAACATAATAGAAATCTAGTGGGTGAAAGTCATTTTTACAAATTTACCAAGAGGGAAACCACTCAAGAATCAACAAGATGGAAACAGTTTCAGGAAGCTGGAAGTGGTTTCAAGAAGCAGTTTAGGGCACGAGCGAGAGGAATAAAAGACAATGAAGGCACCCATTGTTGAGGTCGACACTTTGGGGAATTGAAGAGTTTCTTATGACCAGATATCTTGAGTATAATTAGTTGATAAATGCAACAGGAAACAAAGATTCATCCCCTGCATTTATGTTTCAGTTTTTAATTCCTTCCTTACAATATTTGTGTTCTTGTAAATCATCTCCTTCAACTCTTCCTTTTCTTGTATCATATCTAATTTATAAAATATCAAGCAACAATCCATTCACCATGTTTGGTGTTACTGTATGATGTTTGGTAATGACACCAAACTGATTTCCTCTGAACATATTTTTAACACTGAGAGTCACCCTCAGATTGCAAGAGGATAATCCTAGTACCCATCAAAGGTTTTTTAGATGTAAATGAATAATTGAAGGTCAAATGGACAAAAATGCAGTATAAGAATGTTTTAACACAGAAGTCTGGGCTAGCATGCATAAGTAGATGCCGTTTTAATTAACTTCAGTCAGTGGTTTAAGGATAAATGTGAGTAGATGGAAGACTTTGGTGAGAAGGATGAACAAGTCTGCTATAAGCATCATGCCTTCTAACAACTAGGTGAAGAAAAATATTAGTCACAAGATCCTATTGAAACTAAACTTTAAAACTCCAAAAACATTTACAGTAGCATCATAATCAAACCTCCATTATAACACATATATAACATCTCATAAGGATCATCCCATAATCAACATTCAGAGTAAGAAGAAACAAGATAATGAAAAGATGTTGACTTCTATTAATGAAAAAGTCTCAAATCTCATACATAACTAGAGAACAACTTTGTTACATCAAAACATTACAAAGGGAGCTTTGCTCAACCATTCCAACCCGTTATAACATTATTATGCAATATTTATAATAAAAAAGGTAGACAACAACTTGACATATGAGATGGCCTTTCTTTCCTAGGATTCTACATGAAAATATGTCAATCTAACATCTGTACAGAGTGGATTTAACAGACTACTAGAATCAACGAGCCTGTTGGTAACAACTCTAACACAAATACTGTCACAAAGTGCTGCCATTTGGGCACATATTCTTTGCTTATTCTTCCTTCATGCTGATTTCTTTGCCATCTGTGCCTTTGATTAACTGTGCTAGGAAACATCTGCAGTCAAAAGCAGATAGTGGCACTGGTCTTTTGGCAGGTTTAACTCAGGGCAGGATTTTATTGGAACAACAGTCTTCTAGATGGTCCCGGGGAGAGTTGCGATTGGTTACGAACTAGAAGACATGGAATCGATGTCTAATGGGGAGAAGGGACGAGTGAATGCGAGGAGGTGGATGGTATGCAGAGATAGATGATGTACGATGAGAGGAGGGGAAGGATATGCAGGATGTGATGTGGAGGGAGTGAAAAACAAGTGTCGAATGATGAGAGGGGGAGTAGGTACACGGTAGGGTGAATGAAGGAAGAAAAGTTAAAAAGGTGGGCGACGTGGTGACTTGACTTCATATAAGCATGTGATTTTGGGAGTTGTTGAGGGTGGTTTGGGTCCATGCCTCTTTTGTGTAAATTTTAAACCTGTGAAGTAAAGCAATGCATATAGATTCTTAAGCAAAACGGAATTTAATCAATGTCTCATACACAGAGTACACAAAGATTTTATATCGGAAACCCTCAACTGGGAAAACCTTTCTTATATTCATTATCTCGAATTTCACCATTCACCATACAATATATACAATGTTTTTAGGTATTCCGTAGATACCAAAACCCTAATCCCTTAATCTGGGATTAATTTAGAAAACTGCTAAAAATAGAAAAAACCGCCCAAAACAAATTATTTCAGGGTGCTACGCGTAACCAGGGGGGGCATACCTGCCCCCCCTGGGACCCCCCTAGGAAAGCGCCCGATGCACACAACACACATAGGGAACTACTAGAGGGATCATCATATGCATTTGTCGAACCTGATGCGCCCTCACACACACATGCAAAGAATATAACATATACCCAACATTTTGGGCCCGAAATCCCGTCTAAGCTGCCACGTAGCTCCCCCGCAATACCATGGTTTAGATTTCGGTCTGCATAAGTATTTTAACGCTCAATCATGTTGCGGAACTGAAATGGACCATGGCCATTGATATGGTCGTGATATGCGATCTGGATGGAAGGTTGATAGGTGGCGTGTGGTGGACATGTGTCAGGTGGTGAGAGGAACGAAAGTAGTGAGTGGTATTGGAGCGAGGGGTGAGAAGATCGCCCAATCTAGAAGATGAAGATGCCGTTGATGAAACCTATGCATGAGTTAATCCTTAGACGTCTACTAATGACTTATGATACAAATAAATTCCTGCCAAATTAGAAATCCCCTAACCATATCTAGTGATGGCGTTAATTTCGTGGAGCATGAATTATCTCTCGAAGTGACTTTCTCCCGAATCTGACATGGCAGTCTCTCATCACTTCGACATTTCAGAGTTCAAGGGCTTCTGCATGCAGATTTTTCATAACTCTCGGAGTAGTATGGGCCCAAAGTGATATGGTGGCCTGACATCATATGACATCACAGCTGTTGACGTGTCACAAAAAGAGAGTGACACATGTCACTCGAAAATGAATAGATGACGTGTCCAAAGGTGCCCAAACTGAGTGCCATGCATCAACGTTGGATGAATGCCATGTGTATCTGACATATGAGTGCCAAGTGTCCTTAGTGGATGAGTGCCACATGCCTTTGACACTTCGGGGTTTGGGAGTTCTTTGAATGTGAAGTATGAAAACCCCCGAAGTGGTATGGGCCCGAAGTGATGCGCCACTTCAATGCTTCAACGCTTCGGGGTTTGGGAGTTCTGGTACTTCGACAGTCCGCTTAAGATGTTAAAACCTGCACAACTTTGACCTTCCGAATAAACACACGCCGTCAATATGATTTTCTTGATTGGATCTCCATCGTTGAAAGATGAACTTGTTTGTTTGCTTGTATTTTAATGATCTGAAAAGATATTTTAAACGACAATGGTTGAGTTATTTAGCATGTGTCAATTAACCATTTGGGAAGCTGAATGAAAGACGAAGAATTATGAATAAAACATGACATCCATATAAACATATACAGATCTGAAATAAATCACGAGGATCAATAAACCATAAACACCAATGTGATAATGGAGTTTGACAATCTCGCCTACGTCTCTAAGCCTTTGTCTCAGTGGGTGAGGCTTTCTTATTTCTGTTGAAAGATTTAAAAGTACATCACAACAGTGCCAAAAGGATTACAGACTGATATGGTATTGTTCTACCAAATATCTAAAACCCAACAAAATTGATGGCACTGAAATCGGATAACCGGAGCTCCCATAAATGGCCCGCAAAGGTGCTCTTCTCAACAACTTCCCTACATAAAAATGGCTTTGGATTGGAAAACATTCAGCATAAACCTACTCTAAATCCCCTCCTTGGATTTAAGAACCCATGGTTTATATAGATATGAAGTTGGTAACCATCTCCCAACTTGCCCCCAAAATCTGGCCTAAAAAAGGGCTTAATATCCCCCAAAAATGACCAAAATCCCTCAATTCTGCTGAATAAAATCGTCAAAAATATTTATAATAAAGTAAATAACCCACTAAATGCAAAAAATATGGGTGCAACCCCTTTTTCTATGGCTCCAGGTCATGTGGCGCGATCAATGTGTCCAAGCACTTAAACAGGCGCGCTGGCCCCCTGGTCTTCAACCCCCAAACTCCAGCTCTTGGTCGCATATAAGGTCATGTGGCCATGAAGTTTGAACTCCATGCTCTACCTGTTAAAATAGCCCATGGTTAATCCCTTGGTCGGCGGGATAGCTCGACTGACTGAGGATTAACCCTACCTCTGCGCTAACCATAAAAGACAGAGTCCCGGGTCATATGGCATTCCCACAGGATCGGGGGATGGAGTAACTGTTATATCCACACACAAAAGTTTAAGTTCTGGGCTATGGTTCCGTTGGTATGGTTGTATGCATTCACCATGGGGTTGGGTCTAGGCCCCATCCCTTTATTCACCTGCAAATTCATAGCATCCAATTTATATATTTATTGCAACGTATATGGTGTAAGCACTACCCTCGGGCGGGCTGGCTATCTCGACCTTGCCAAATCGTTAACCTGAACCAAAGGTTGTGGGTTCAAAACCCCTACACTCCATAAATTTTTCCAAAAACACATCAAGAAACCAACCAATGAATGGGTGCCATGTGGCAGCCCATGACTGGGCCACGTGGCACCTTTACATGCACCCAAGTAATCGCCACATGTCAAGATCCAATTGGACCACTTGTCTTCCAAGTCAAGACACTTGCCTGGTCATTCTCTTCCATGTGTCATACATACGCCATACGGGTGTGCCACATGTCACCCTTGCAGTGGTGACACATGTCACTCCTAGATTGGTCCACCTATACCTGCCACGTCAACATCCAACTGTACCCTACCACGTCAGCTGTATGATCGTTCGACCTGTACATTCAGCTGCCACGTGGGACTGTACGAACTGTACAATCATCATTTTTTTGCTTGTTTGAAAAAATGAATAGATCACCATATCTGGAGAATATGACATCCGTTTGATCTCGTTCAAGTTGCGTTGGGTTCGTATCGACGAGGCCTACGCACAAGTTCATTTTGAATCCATTCTGAGCACTTTGAGTTTTAGGCCTTTCTGATCCCCATCAAGCTCCTGGATCCAATTCTGGATCACACCTCCCCACTAAATACCTTTTGGTCCCCAAAAGGTTATTGACCAGACATCAAGTGTGGGATAGGCCACCCGACTTGTTCTCTGTCTTTAAACTCTGTCCCGTGCACTTGTCTCATCAAGATCAACTGTAAGACAATCATGATACATGGCAGCATATTGTTAGCCATTTGTACCATGTCACATCTTACTGAAGCCACTATCATCCATGTTGATAGCATTACTAATGATAGCATCAAAAATATGACTGCAAATGAGTTGATATGTTTGTAATATTTGCATGACATTAGCTTATCTTGAACAAAAGTGTGATTGATTTTCCATTCTACAATCATCTCATGTTCCTACTTAAGATCGATTACTTGATTTGAAACAATTATAGGTGTGTTGCTTGCTTGAGCTTCCTTTCTTAATTGTTTGATAGTTTGAAGAGATTTATTTTTCTTTTATTGATGAGCATGAACAACATATTCTTGACTTGTTTTGATTAAGTGATATTGATTCTTTTTCCTGTAGAAGATTTCTTTACGATCATACAAGTAAGGACTGCCTAAGACCATTCCACATTCACTTAGTGGCACCACATCACATGTTACCTCATCCACAAACTTAGATGAAATTACAAATTTTAATGTGCACCACTTTGTTATGTGCAATTGATGATTGTTGCTTATTCATTTAAGTGTGTAAGGCTTATGATGCATCTGTGTTTTTAATCCCAATTGCTTAACCAATTCCTCTGAAATTAAGTTATATTGAGATCCACTATCTATCAATGTGTCGACCTTAGTATGTCACATTATGACCCTTATGTGAAAAAATTTACTTCTAACATCAAATCCATCACCAATTTTACCTGTCATACCAACCAATGAGACTTTAGATTCATCACCTGAATCCGATCCCAAGTTTGTGGGTCGTGTTGCTGCTGCAACTGTTTTCCTCCCTTTATTTTCTTTGAACCACTTTGGTCTCTAATCGGGATGAAATTGCCAACAACGGTCCTCATCATGCCCCTCTTTCTTGCAATGCTTGAAAGAGGGCTTCTCTTCCTTTCTTGCCATTGAATTTGCCTTCTTGCCACTCCACTTCCTTTTGTCCTATTTTCTTGAAGACGATTCCCCTGATACACCAACTCTTGTTTTCCCTGCTTCAATGTATGTCGCTTGAACATAAACCTCATAAAGATTAGTAGGTCCAAACATGAATACAATATTTTGAATATGTGCAGGTAACCCTCCTATATACTTCATAAGAGTTTTGTTGGGTATGTAAATGAATATATGACATCAATTCCATTTTACGAAAACCATCTATGTATTCTTGCACTGTTTGTCCTTTTCTTAGTTTAAGAGATTTCCATTCAATTAAAGCTTTCTCTTTATAATCAAAAGGATAGAATTGCTTCCTAAGTGCAGAAGTAAAAGCTTTCCATGATGGAAATATATTACCCACTTGTTGCGTGCCATTTTGCAACTTGCTTTGCCACCAGATGAGTGTTGTGCCTGCAAGTTTAAGTGATGCCAACTTGATCTAAGTTGCCTCATCCTTGATTTGTTACACACTGCAATAAACCTCCATCTATCTGACCCAATTTTCAAGTCTCCCTGCATTAAATTCACCATCAGACATGGGCAATTCGAATTTAACATCAAGTTTTAGTAAAGGCATTTCATTCTTATGTTTATGGACATGTTTCTTTGCAGTGGATTTAGAACTTGAACTTGAGGAAGAAGGAGAAGAAGTTGGTGAAGATGGAGGTCAAGGAGGAATTTGAGGAGGATCCTCTCCTTCTTCACTTTTTCCTTTTGAAGATTCACCCAGATTTGGTCTCTTTGGTTCCAAGTAATCCTCATACAAAACCTTCATCATCTCTGACACGGCGAAGAAAGTTTTTCGAAACTCTTTCTCATCTTAAGAAAGTCCCTCTTCCAATGTCATCTTCTAGCTTTGATAAGTTCTCTTTCTCAATCCAATCAATGGATTGTCTTCTACAAGCTGTCCTTCACCACGATGTATCTTTTCCCTACTTAACATGCAAACTTTAATCCAAACGTCAACTAGCTTTGATACCACTTGATCCGAAAAGATCTTTTAAACGACAATGGTTGAGTTATTTAGCATGTGTTAATTAACCCTTTAGGAAGTTGAATGAAAGAGAAATAATTATGAATAAAACATGACAGCCATATAAATATATACAGATCTGAAATAAGGCATGAGGATCAACAAACCATAAACACCAATGTGATAATGAAGTTCGACAATCTCGCCTACGTCTCCGGGCCTTTATCTCAGTGGGTTATTCAAATATTTAATTGTACATCACAATAGTGCCAAAATGATTACAAACTAATATGGTCTTGTTCTACCAGATCTATGGAACCCAATAAAACCAACGACACTGAAATCGGATGACCGGAGCTCCCAGAAATGGCCCGCAAAGGTGCTCTCCTCAACAACTTCCCTACATAAAAATGGCTTTGGCTTGAAAAATATTTAGCATAAATATGCTCTAAATCCCCTCGGATTCAACAACCCCTGGTTTATATAGATCTAAAGTTGTTAACCATCTCCCAACTTCCCCCCAAAATATGGCCTAAAAAAGGGCCCAATATCCCCCAAAAATGACCAAAAGCCCTCAATTCTGCTGAATAAAATCATCAAAACTCTTTATAATAAAGTAAATAACCCACTAAATGCACAAAATATGGGTGCAACCCCTTTTTCTAGGGCTCTAGGTCATGTGGTGCACTCCATGTGGCCAAGCGCTTAAACGGTTGCCTGGCCCCCTGGTCTTTAACCCCCAAACTCTAACTCTTGGTTGCATATAAGGCCATGTGGCCATGAAATTTTAGCTCCATGCATTACCTGTTAGAATATCCTATGGTTAAGCCCTTGGTCGACGGGCTATCCCGACCGACCGGGGCTTAACCCTACCTCTGCGCTAACCACCAAAGACAAAGTCCCAGGTGATATGGCATTCCCATAGGATCGGGGGCTGGAGTAACTGTTATATCCACGCACAAAAGTTTAAGGTATGGGATATGGTTCCATTGGTATGGTCGTATGCATCCGTTGTGGGGCTGGGGCTAGGCCCCAACCCTTTATCCGCCCGCAACTTCATAGCATCCAATTTATATATTTATTGCAACGTATATGGTGTAAGAACTACCCTAAGGCGAGCGGTCTAGCTTGGTCTTTCCAAATTGTTAACCTGGACTAGAGGTCATGAGTTCAAAACCCCTACGCTCCATAAATTTTTCCAAAAACACATCAAGAAACTAACCAATGAATGGGTGCCATGTAGCAGCCCATGACTGGGCCACGTGGCACCTTTACATGCACCCAAGTAATCACCACATGTCAAGATCCGATTGGACCACTTGTCTTCCCAGTCAACACATCTTCCCAGTCAGCACACTTGCCTAGTCACTGTCTACCACGTGTCATATGTACGCCATACGAGCGTGCCACATATCACCCTTGCAGTGGTGACACATGTCACTCCTGGATTGGTCCACCTGTACCTGCCACATCAACATCCAACTGTACCCTTCCACTTCATCTATATGTCTGTACGATATGTACACTCAGCTGCCACGTGGCACTGTATGGACTGTACAGACTATACAACCATCATTTTTTTGCCTGTTTAGCAAAACGAACAGATCACCATATTTGGAGCATATGACATTTGTTTGAGCCTGTTCAAGTTGCATTGGGTTCGTATCGACGATGCATATGCACACGTCCATTTTGAAGACATTCTAAGAACTTTTATTTTTAGGCCTTTCTAAGCCCCATCAAGCTCCTGGATTCAATTCTAGATCATTTAAGATCAAAATGGACTTCTTTCGAATTTATGCCTTTTTTCTGTTGAAGTTAACTGTGCATACAAAGGACTTGGAGGATCTGTTGCATGCTTAATTAGTAGCAAAACATAATGACAATTATTTTAAACTCAATCAGAACCACAATGATCTTTCAAGAAGACATAAACAACTCTGCGCATAGGAACAATCAAGCAAGGAAATGATAAAAATCCAACCATTTAGCATTGAGAAATTTTCTTGACTGACCTTAAGTGGAAAGGTGTCAAGGACAGATTATGCTGGAGAGGGAGAAGGGATAGAAGTATAGACTTCGGTCTTGACAACAGGAAATCATAAAAAAATAAAGAAAACCTATGACTTGAATATAAAGACTACAATTCTATGTGTTAACATTTCCCTTACAATTCTATGTGTTAACATCTGGCTCCATAGAGGATGGCATGCTCCCTGTGAGCTGCCAAGAACATGCAGTTCTAGTGTCTTATTTTTGGGCTATGGGGTTATTTATTCAACAAAATAAGAAGAAACAAGATATTTACAATGAAAGGGGCAACCACTTCATGGCTCAAACAAAAAACTTCTTAAGAAAGCGTCCATTAACAGGGTCACCAAAAACTTCAGAATCCTCCAGGTTATGCAATTTGTAAGTATTATTTGAAAACACCTTAGAAATCCTGAAAGGGCCAATCCATAAGGCTTCAAATTTATCATGTTTGCCTTGTTCTTGCTTGGGTGCATCCCACTTGAGCACCAGATGCCCCAACTGGAAATATTCTTTGCTGGTCTTCTGGTCAAAATCTTGCTTGATCTTCTGCTGATGGTCATGTGCTTTGTCAAGGAGCTGCTCTCTATTCTGCTGCACTTCTACCAACTGATGTATCCTCCTGACCAAATCATTTGGTTCTCCATCCTGATCCTGTAAGAACTTTTCCATGGGAAAGACAAGTTGAGTAGGAAAGACGACCTCAATCCCATATACAAGATGAAAGGGGGAAATACCAAGTGACCTCTTTGTAGTAACTCTATCATCCCATAATGCAAATTTTAACTTTGAGTGCCATGCTTTCTTGTTGTCTTCTAACAACTTCTTGATGATATTTATGAGTCTCTTGTTAGAAGATTCTGCCAAACCATTTCCTTGGGGATAATAAGGAGTAGAATGGACTAATTCAATCCCATACTATTTACAAAACTTGATCAAAGGTTCAACTTTGAAAGAAACAACATTGTTAGTAACAATCTTAATGGACAACCAAATCTGGACATGATATCTTCAAGAAAACCAATAATTACCTGATGAGAGGCACTCCTAGTAGGTATGGATTCTATCCATGTGGAGAAATAGTCAATTACAGTCAGAATCCACCTATGTTGACCACTTGATGCTGGGTGAATTTCTCTAATGAAGTCAAGGCCCCATTGTTGAAAAGAATCCAGAAACCACCATTGGCTTCAAAGGAAAATATTTGAGCTACTGCTTTCCAAAAAACTTTTGGCATTTGACACAAGATCTAACATTTGTACAAACATCAGAAAAAAGGCTAGGCCAAAAATACCCAACTCTAAGGATCTTATAGGCTTTGGTTCTCCAAAAATGATGCCCCCCACACATGCTGTCATGAAAATTAGTCATGGCCCTTTGGGCCTCCTGTGGATCTAAACACCTCAAAAGAACCCCTAGAGGATATTTCCAATACAACATGTTATCAATAAGACAATATATGATTGCCTTAAGTTTTAGAGCTCTCACCTTTTTTTTCTCGAGACCATCAGGAGGCTGCAACTTTTGTAGAAAATATATGATGTCTTTATACCAGGTGCATTCTGCCAAGTTGGGGATGATATGAGAGATTTTATCAACAAAATTAGTTTGTTGCTTCTCCGAGTTTAGATTCATGAAATTAACCCCTAGTGCTTTGCAATTTGATTCAACCAGTAGCCTAGCTAAACCTTGGCCCTTCACCAATTTAATGGTTTTTATTTCAATGTGAAATTCCATAATTTTGGCAATACATTTGCTCTTCTTCCCATCTATGTCAGGCTAGATAAGTATCTCTTTCACATAGGCTGAGGGCACAAAGGAAATGATTTTTGAATGCAGGATGTATACTCTAAAGGATTTGAGGGATTTAACCAAAGCGTAAGCCTATTTCTCCATGATATCATACCTCATCTCTGCATCCCTTAATGCCCTGCCGAAAAAGGAAATAGGATGCTCTAACCCTTCTGTATTCTTCTGTAGTAAAACAACAACCAATGTGTCATAGGATGAAAAGGAGAATATCATGAACTCCTTGGAATAATCAGGGCTGATAAGTACATGTGCTTCAGTCAAGGCCTTTTTGATCTTATCAAAAGAATCTTGGGCCTTAGTAACCCATTTCACCTCATTTCCTTTCCTAAGCATGGATGTAATGTACTTGACCAATTCAACAAAGTTAGAGATGAACCTTCTCAAAAAATTGATCTTACCTAAGAAAGACTGAACTTCTTTCTTGGATCTAGCAAGAGATAAAGT
>ML814915.1:69636-92224 GCA_009831015.1 Picea engelmannii | reverse complement strand
AAAAACATTTACAGTAGCATCATAATCAAACCTCCATTATAACACATATATAACATCTCATAAGGATCATCCCATAATCAACATTCAGAGTAAGAAGAAACAAGATAATGAAAAGATGTTGACTTCTATTAATGAAAAAGTCTCAAATCTCATACATAACTAGAGAACAACTTTGTTACATCAAAACATTACAAAGGGAGCTTTGCTCAACCATTCCAACCCGTTATAACATTATTATGCAATATTTATAATAAAAAAGGTAGACAACAACTTGACATATGAGATGGCCTTTCTTTCCTAGGATTCTACATGAAAATATGTCAATCTAACATCTGTACAGAGTGGATTTAACAGACTACTAGAATCAACGAGCCTGTTGGTAACAACTCTAACACAAATACTGTCACAAAGTGCTGCCATTTGGGCACATATTCTTTGCTTATTCTTCCTTCATGCTGATTTCTTTGCCATCTGTGCCTTTGATTAACTGTGCTAGGAAACATCTGCAGTCAAAAGCAGATAGTGGCACTGGTCTTTTGGCAGGTTTAACTCAGGGCAGGATTTTATTGGAACAACAGTCTTCTAGATGGTCCCGGGGAGAGTTGCGATTGGTTACGAACTAGAAGACATGGAATCGATGTCTAATGGGGAGAAGGGACGAGTGAATGCGAGGAGGTGGATGGTATGCAGAGATAGATGATGTACGATGAGAGGAGGGGAAGGATATGCAGGATGTGATGTGGAGGGAGTGAAAAACAAGTGTCGAATGATGAGAGGGGGAGTAGGTACACGGTAGGGTGAATGAAGGAAGAAAAGTTAAAAAGGTGGGCGACGTGGTGACTTGACTTCATATAAGCATGTGATTTTGGGAGTTGTTGAGGGTGGTTTGGGTCCATGCCTCTTTTGTGTAAATTTTAAACCTGTGAAGTAAAGCAATGCATATAGATTCTTAAGCAAAACGGAATTTAATCAATGTCTCATACACAGAGTACACAAAGATTTTATATCGGAAACCCTCAACTGGGAAAACCTTTCTTATATTCATTATCTCGAATTTCACCATTCACCATACAATATATACAATGTTTTTAGGTATTCCGTAGATACCAAAACCCTAATCCCTTAATCTGGGATTAATTTAGAAAACTGCTAAAAATAGAAAAAACCGCCCAAAACAAATTATTTCAGGGTGCTACGCGTAACCAGGGGGGGCATACCTGCCCCCCCTGGGACCCCCCTAGGAAAGCGCCCGATGCACACAACACACATAGGGAACTACTAGAGGGATCATCATATGCATTTGTCGAACCTGATGCGCCCTCACACACACATGCAAAGAATATAACATATACCCAACATTTTGGGCCCGAAATCCCGTCTAAGCTGCCACGTAGCTCCCCCGCAATACCATGGTTTAGATTTCGGTCTGCATAAGTATTTTAACGCTCAATCATGTTGCGGAACTGAAATGGACCATGGCCATTGATATGGTCGTGATATGCGATCTGGATGGAAGGTTGATAGGTGGCGTGTGGTGGACATGTGTCAGGTGGTGAGAGGAACGAAAGTAGTGAGTGGTATTGGAGCGAGGGGTGAGAAGATCGCCCAATCTAGAAGATGAAGATGCCGTTGATGAAACCTATGCATGAGTTAATCCTTAGACGTCTACTAATGACTTATGATACAAATAAATTCCTGCCAAATTAGAAATCCCCTAACCATATCTAGTGATGGCGTTAATTTCGTGGAGCATGAATTATCTCTCGAAGTGACTTTCTCCCGAATCTGACATGGCAGTCTCTCATCACTTCGACATTTCAGAGTTCAAGGGCTTCTGCATGCAGATTTTTCATAACTCTCGGAGTAGTATGGGCCCAAAGTGATATGGTGGCCTGACATCATATGACATCACAGCTGTTGACGTGTCACAAAAAGAGAGTGACACATGTCACTCGAAAATGAATAGATGACGTGTCCAAAGGTGCCCAAACTGAGTGCCATGCATCAACGTTGGATGAATGCCATGTGTATCTGACATATGAGTGCCAAGTGTCCTTAGTGGATGAGTGCCACATGCCTTTGACACTTCGGGGTTTGGGAGTTCTTTGAATGTGAAGTATGAAAACCCCCGAAGTGGTATGGGCCCGAAGTGATGCGCCACTTCAATGCTTCAACGCTTCGGGGTTTGGGAGTTCTGGTACTTCGACAGTCCGCTTAAGATGTTAAAACCTGCACAACTTTGACCTTCCGAATAAACACACGCCGTCAATATGATTTTCTTGATTGGATCTCCATCGTTGAAAGATGAACTTGTTTGTTTGCTTGTATTTTAATGATCTGAAAAGATATTTTAAACGACAATGGTTGAGTTATTTAGCATGTGTCAATTAACCATTTGGGAAGCTGAATGAAAGACGAAGAATTATGAATAAAACATGACATCCATATAAACATATACAGATCTGAAATAAATCACGAGGATCAATAAACCATAAACACCAATGTGATAATGGAGTTTGACAATCTCGCCTACGTCTCTAAGCCTTTGTCTCAGTGGGTGAGGCTTTCTTATTTCTGTTGAAAGATTTAAAAGTACATCACAACAGTGCCAAAAGGATTACAGACTGATATGGTATTGTTCTACCAAATATCTAAAACCCAACAAAATTGATGGCACTGAAATCGGATAACCGGAGCTCCCATAAATGGCCCGCAAAGGTGCTCTTCTCAACAACTTCCCTACATAAAAATGGCTTTGGATTGGAAAACATTCAGCATAAACCTACTCTAAATCCCCTCCTTGGATTTAAGAACCCATGGTTTATATAGATATGAAGTTGGTAACCATCTCCCAACTTGCCCCCAAAATCTGGCCTAAAAAAGGGCTTAATATCCCCCAAAAATGACCAAAATCCCTCAATTCTGCTGAATAAAATCGTCAAAAATATTTATAATAAAGTAAATAACCCACTAAATGCAAAAAATATGGGTGCAACCCCTTTTTCTATGGCTCCAGGTCATGTGGCGCGATCAATGTGTCCAAGCACTTAAACAGGCGCGCTGGCCCCCTGGTCTTCAACCCCCAAACTCCAGCTCTTGGTCGCATATAAGGTCATGTGGCCATGAAGTTTGAACTCCATGCTCTACCTGTTAAAATAGCCCATGGTTAATCCCTTGGTCGGCGGGATAGCTCGACTGACTGAGGATTAACCCTACCTCTGCGCTAACCATAAAAGACAGAGTCCCGGGTCATATGGCATTCCCACAGGATCGGGGGATGGAGTAACTGTTATATCCACACACAAAAGTTTAAGTTCTGGGCTATGGTTCCGTTGGTATGGTTGTATGCATTCACCATGGGGTTGGGTCTAGGCCCCATCCCTTTATTCACCTGCAAATTCATAGCATCCAATTTATATATTTATTGCAACGTATATGGTGTAAGCACTACCCTCGGGCGGGCTGGCTATCTCGACCTTGCCAAATCGTTAACCTGAACCAAAGGTTGTGGGTTCAAAACCCCTACACTCCATAAATTTTTCCAAAAACACATCAAGAAACCAACCAATGAATGGGTGCCATGTGGCAGCCCATGACTGGGCCACGTGGCACCTTTACATGCACCCAAGTAATCGCCACATGTCAAGATCCAATTGGACCACTTGTCTTCCAAGTCAAGACACTTGCCTGGTCATTCTCTTCCATGTGTCATACATACGCCATACGGGTGTGCCACATGTCACCCTTGCAGTGGTGACACATGTCACTCCTAGATTGGTCCACCTATACCTGCCACGTCAACATCCAACTGTACCCTACCACGTCAGCTGTATGATCGTTCGACCTGTACATTCAGCTGCCACGTGGGACTGTACGAACTGTACAATCATCATTTTTTTGCTTGTTTGAAAAAATGAATAGATCACCATATCTGGAGAATATGACATCCGTTTGATCTCGTTCAAGTTGCGTTGGGTTCGTATCGACGAGGCCTACGCACAAGTTCATTTTGAATCCATTCTGAGCACTTTGAGTTTTAGGCCTTTCTGATCCCCATCAAGCTCCTGGATCCAATTCTGGATCACACCTCCCCACTAAATACCTTTTGGTCCCCAAAAGGTTATTGACCAGACATCAAGTGTGGGATAGGCCACCCGACTTGTTCTCTGTCTTTAAACTCTGTCCCGTGCACTTGTCTCATCAAGATCAACTGTAAGACAATCATGATACATGGCAGCATATTGTTAGCCATTTGTACCATGTCACATCTTACTGAAGCCACTATCATCCATGTTGATAGCATTACTAATGATAGCATCAAAAATATGACTGCAAATGAGTTGATATGTTTGTAATATTTGCATGACATTAGCTTATCTTGAACAAAAGTGTGATTGATTTTCCATTCTACAATCATCTCATGTTCCTACTTAAGATCGATTACTTGATTTGAAACAATTATAGGTGTGTTGCTTGCTTGAGCTTCCTTTCTTAATTGTTTGATAGTTTGAAGAGATTTATTTTTCTTTTATTGATGAGCATGAACAACATATTCTTGACTTGTTTTGATTAAGTGATATTGATTCTTTTTCCTGTAGAAGATTTCTTTACGATCATACAAGTAAGGACTGCCTAAGACCATTCCACATTCACTTAGTGGCACCACATCACATGTTACCTCATCCACAAACTTAGATGAAATTACAAATTTTAATGTGCACCACTTTGTTATGTGCAATTGATGATTGTTGCTTATTCATTTAAGTGTGTAAGGCTTATGATGCATCTGTGTTTTTAATCCCAATTGCTTAACCAATTCCTCTGAAATTAAGTTATATTGAGATCCACTATCTATCAATGTGTCGACCTTAGTATGTCACATTATGACCCTTATGTGAAAAAATTTACTTCTAACATCAAATCCATCACCAATTTTACCTGTCATACCAACCAATGAGACTTTAGATTCATCACCTGAATCCGATCCCAAGTTTGTGGGTCGTGTTGCTGCTGCAACTGTTTTCCTCCCTTTATTTTCTTTGAACCACTTTGGTCTCTAATCGGGATGAAATTGCCAACAACGGTCCTCATCATGCCCCTCTTTCTTGCAATGCTTGAAAGAGGGCTTCTCTTCCTTTCTTGCCATTGAATTTGCCTTCTTGCCACTCCACTTCCTTTTGTCCTATTTTCTTGAAGACGATTCCCCTGATACACCAACTCTTGTTTTCCCTGCTTCAATGTATGTCGCTTGAACATAAACCTCATAAAGATTAGTAGGTCCAAACATGAATACAATATTTTGAATATGTGCAGGTAACCCTCCTATATACTTCATAAGAGTTTTGTTGGGTATGTAAATGAATATATGACATCAATTCCATTTTACGAAAACCATCTATGTATTCTTGCACTGTTTGTCCTTTTCTTAGTTTAAGAGATTTCCATTCAATTAAAGCTTTCTCTTTATAATCAAAAGGATAGAATTGCTTCCTAAGTGCAGAAGTAAAAGCTTTCCATGATGGAAATATATTACCCACTTGTTGCGTGCCATTTTGCAACTTGCTTTGCCACCAGATGAGTGTTGTGCCTGCAAGTTTAAGTGATGCCAACTTGATCTAAGTTGCCTCATCCTTGATTTGTTACACACTGCAATAAACCTCCATCTATCTGACCCAATTTTCAAGTCTCCCTGCATTAAATTCACCATCAGACATGGGCAATTCGAATTTAACATCAAGTTTTAGTAAAGGCATTTCATTCTTATGTTTATGGACATGTTTCTTTGCAGTGGATTTAGAACTTGAACTTGAGGAAGAAGGAGAAGAAGTTGGTGAAGATGGAGGTCAAGGAGGAATTTGAGGAGGATCCTCTCCTTCTTCACTTTTTCCTTTTGAAGATTCACCCAGATTTGGTCTCTTTGGTTCCAAGTAATCCTCATACAAAACCTTCATCATCTCTGACACGGCGAAGAAAGTTTTTCGAAACTCTTTCTCATCTTAAGAAAGTCCCTCTTCCAATGTCATCTTCTAGCTTTGATAAGTTCTCTTTCTCAATCCAATCAATGGATTGTCTTCTACAAGCTGTCCTTCACCACGATGTATCTTTTCCCTACTTAACATGCAAACTTTAATCCAAACGTCAACTAGCTTTGATACCACTTGATCCGAAAAGATCTTTTAAACGACAATGGTTGAGTTATTTAGCATGTGTTAATTAACCCTTTAGGAAGTTGAATGAAAGAGAAATAATTATGAATAAAACATGACAGCCATATAAATATATACAGATCTGAAATAAGGCATGAGGATCAACAAACCATAAACACCAATGTGATAATGAAGTTCGACAATCTCGCCTACGTCTCCGGGCCTTTATCTCAGTGGGTTATTCAAATATTTAATTGTACATCACAATAGTGCCAAAATGATTACAAACTAATATGGTCTTGTTCTACCAGATCTATGGAACCCAATAAAACCAACGACACTGAAATCGGATGACCGGAGCTCCCAGAAATGGCCCGCAAAGGTGCTCTCCTCAACAACTTCCCTACATAAAAATGGCTTTGGCTTGAAAAATATTTAGCATAAATATGCTCTAAATCCCCTCGGATTCAACAACCCCTGGTTTATATAGATCTAAAGTTGTTAACCATCTCCCAACTTCCCCCCAAAATATGGCCTAAAAAAGGGCCCAATATCCCCCAAAAATGACCAAAAGCCCTCAATTCTGCTGAATAAAATCATCAAAACTCTTTATAATAAAGTAAATAACCCACTAAATGCACAAAATATGGGTGCAACCCCTTTTTCTAGGGCTCTAGGTCATGTGGTGCACTCCATGTGGCCAAGCGCTTAAACGGTTGCCTGGCCCCCTGGTCTTTAACCCCCAAACTCTAACTCTTGGTTGCATATAAGGCCATGTGGCCATGAAATTTTAGCTCCATGCATTACCTGTTAGAATATCCTATGGTTAAGCCCTTGGTCGACGGGCTATCCCGACCGACCGGGGCTTAACCCTACCTCTGCGCTAACCACCAAAGACAAAGTCCCAGGTGATATGGCATTCCCATAGGATCGGGGGCTGGAGTAACTGTTATATCCACGCACAAAAGTTTAAGGTATGGGATATGGTTCCATTGGTATGGTCGTATGCATCCGTTGTGGGGCTGGGGCTAGGCCCCAACCCTTTATCCGCCCGCAACTTCATAGCATCCAATTTATATATTTATTGCAACGTATATGGTGTAAGAACTACCCTAAGGCGAGCGGTCTAGCTTGGTCTTTCCAAATTGTTAACCTGGACTAGAGGTCATGAGTTCAAAACCCCTACGCTCCATAAATTTTTCCAAAAACACATCAAGAAACTAACCAATGAATGGGTGCCATGTAGCAGCCCATGACTGGGCCACGTGGCACCTTTACATGCACCCAAGTAATCACCACATGTCAAGATCCGATTGGACCACTTGTCTTCCCAGTCAACACATCTTCCCAGTCAGCACACTTGCCTAGTCACTGTCTACCACGTGTCATATGTACGCCATACGAGCGTGCCACATATCACCCTTGCAGTGGTGACACATGTCACTCCTGGATTGGTCCACCTGTACCTGCCACATCAACATCCAACTGTACCCTTCCACTTCATCTATATGTCTGTACGATATGTACACTCAGCTGCCACGTGGCACTGTATGGACTGTACAGACTATACAACCATCATTTTTTTGCCTGTTTAGCAAAACGAACAGATCACCATATTTGGAGCATATGACATTTGTTTGAGCCTGTTCAAGTTGCATTGGGTTCGTATCGACGATGCATATGCACACGTCCATTTTGAAGACATTCTAAGAACTTTTATTTTTAGGCCTTTCTAAGCCCCATCAAGCTCCTGGATTCAATTCTAGATCATTTAAGATCAAAATGGACTTCTTTCGAATTTATGCCTTTTTTCTGTTGAAGTTAACTGTGCATACAAAGGACTTGGAGGATCTGTTGCATGCTTAATTAGTAGCAAAACATAATGACAATTATTTTAAACTCAATCAGAACCACAATGATCTTTCAAGAAGACATAAACAACTCTGCGCATAGGAACAATCAAGCAAGGAAATGATAAAAATCCAACCATTTAGCATTGAGAAATTTTCTTGACTGACCTTAAGTGGAAAGGTGTCAAGGACAGATTATGCTGGAGAGGGAGAAGGGATAGAAGTATAGACTTCGGTCTTGACAACAGGAAATCATAAAAAAATAAAGAAAACCTATGACTTGAATATAAAGACTACAATTCTATGTGTTAACATTTCCCTTACAATTCTATGTGTTAACATCTGGCTCCATAGAGGATGGCATGCTCCCTGTGAGCTGCCAAGAACATGCAGTTCTAGTGTCTTATTTTTGGGCTATGGGGTTATTTATTCAACAAAATAAGAAGAAACAAGATATTTACAATGAAAGGGGCAACCACTTCATGGCTCAAACAAAAAACTTCTTAAGAAAGCGTCCATTAACAGGGTCACCAAAAACTTCAGAATCCTCCAGGTTATGCAATTTGTAAGTATTATTTGAAAACACCTTAGAAATCCTGAAAGGGCCAATCCATAAGGCTTCAAATTTATCATGTTTGCCTTGTTCTTGCTTGGGTGCATCCCACTTGAGCACCAGATGCCCCAACTGGAAATATTCTTTGCTGGTCTTCTGGTCAAAATCTTGCTTGATCTTCTGCTGATGGTCATGTGCTTTGTCAAGGAGCTGCTCTCTATTCTGCTGCACTTCTACCAACTGATGTATCCTCCTGACCAAATCATTTGGTTCTCCATCCTGATCCTGTAAGAACTTTTCCATGGGAAAGACAAGTTGAGTAGGAAAGACGACCTCAATCCCATATACAAGATGAAAGGGGGAAATACCAAGTGACCTCTTTGTAGTAACTCTATCATCCCATAATGCAAATTTTAACTTTGAGTGCCATGCTTTCTTGTTGTCTTCTAACAACTTCTTGATGATATTTATGAGTCTCTTGTTAGAAGATTCTGCCAAACCATTTCCTTGGGGATAATAAGGAGTAGAATGGACTAATTCAATCCCATACTATTTACAAAACTTGATCAAAGGTTCAACTTTGAAAGAAACAACATTGTTAGTAACAATCTTAATGGACAACCAAATCTGGACATGATATCTTCAAGAAAACCAATAATTACCTGATGAGAGGCACTCCTAGTAGGTATGGATTCTATCCATGTGGAGAAATAGTCAATTACAGTCAGAATCCACCTATGTTGACCACTTGATGCTGGGTGAATTTCTCTAATGAAGTCAAGGCCCCATTGTTGAAAAGAATCCAGAAACCACCATTGGCTTCAAAGGAAAATATTTGAGCTACTGCTTTCCAAAAAACTTTTGGCATTTGACACAAGATCTAACATTTGTACAAACATCAGAAAAAAGGCTAGGCCAAAAATACCCAACTCTAAGGATCTTATAGGCTTTGGTTCTCCAAAAATGATGCCCCCCACACATGCTGTCATGAAAATTAGTCATGGCCCTTTGGGCCTCCTGTGGATCTAAACACCTCAAAAGAACCCCTAGAGGATATTTCCAATACAACATGTTATCAATAAGACAATATATGATTGCCTTAAGTTTTAGAGCTCTCACCTTTTTTTTCTCGAGACCATCAGGAGGCTGCAACTTTTGTAGAAAATATATGATGTCTTTATACCAGGTGCATTCTGCCAAGTTGGGGATGATATGAGAGATTTTATCAACAAAATTAGTTTGTTGCTTCTCCGAGTTTAGATTCATGAAATTAACCCCTAGTGCTTTGCAATTTGATTCAACCAGTAGCCTAGCTAAACCTTGGCCCTTCACCAATTTAATGGTTTTTATTTCAATGTGAAATTCCATAATTTTGGCAATACATTTGCTCTTCTTCCCATCTATGTCAGGCTAGATAAGTATCTCTTTCACATAGGCTGAGGGCACAAAGGAAATGATTTTTGAATGCAGGATGTATACTCTAAAGGATTTGAGGGATTTAACCAAAGCGTAAGCCTATTTCTCCATGATATCATACCTCATCTCTGCATCCCTTAATGCCCTGCCGAAAAAGGAAATAGGATGCTCTAACCCTTCTGTATTCTTCTGTAGTAAAACAACAACCAATGTGTCATAGGATGAAAAGGAGAATATCATGAACTCCTTGGAATAATCAGGGCTGATAAGTACATGTGCTTCAGTCAAGGCCTTTTTGATCTTATCAAAAGAATCTTGGGCCTTAGTAACCCATTTCACCTCATTTCCTTTCCTAAGCATGGATGTAATGTACTTGACCAATTCAACAAAGTTAGAGATGAACCTTCTCAAAAAATTGATCTTACCTAAGAAAGACTGAACTTCTTTCTTGGATCTAGCAAGAGATAAAGTCTGGATGGCTTCTACTCTGCTTGGATCAATTCTTACCCCTTCTGCTGATACAATATGTCCCAATAACTTTCCTTCCTTCAAAGCAAAGAAATACTTCTTAGGATTGAGAGAGAGACCAAACTTTCTGCACTTCAAGAAGACCTTTTTTAAATGATGAAAATGCTCTTTATCAGACTTTGAGAACACTGTAATGTCATCTATATAGATGACCACAAATTTATCCTTTTCCCCAATAAAGGAAATATCCATTTCTTGCTGAAAGGTTGCTCCTACATTCATTAATCCAAAGGGAATTTTAGCATACATGAATGTGCCCCAAGGAGTGTTGATGAATGAAGTTGTGGGAGACATCCTCCAACTTACAAACTTGTGAGATGTGGAACATAACAACTATGTGAGTCTCTCTCTCAGCTTACAAACCTGAGAGAAAGCCCCTAATAAGGGTACGTGGTTCCTACCTGAGATAGAGACATGAACACAAAGATGACCTCCTCCATGAAGTGAGTGAGAAGAAATCCAAATGATTATCTGGTGGAAAAGCGATCTGTTGAGTTAGGACGTGCCTATGGCTGAGCACAAGGTGAACGTGTGAAATCCCAAAAGTGATGGGCACACCGTCATGTGATTAGAAATGAAGATGACGTGATAGCCTCCTTTGAGAAGTAGAGTTGACGAGAAGACTCCAGATGATTCTCCTGTCGGTGGTAGTTGGAAAGCAAATCTGAAGAGTGGACGTGCTTGTAGACGAGCACAAGTGAACGTGTGAAGACCTGGTTCTTCTGTGTACTGCAGTGAATCAGAGTTGTGACATCCCTATGGATGTGCCCCTAGTGGATGAGCACTAGTGGGTGTATCAGATCCTTTGCTATATATTTTTCAAGAGTCAGACCTACCTGTAACCCTAATTGTTATGTAAAGGGTACAGGTCGACCCCACCTTAATATGGTTAATAATACATGTAAAAGATAATTAATAATAATAATAATAATAATAATATAATTGACTTAGAGAGGTCAGACCTGTTGAGCCAATATTCGTCTCTATTGATTGGTCAAAGTCTAATATAAATAAGAGATGATTCTCCATTGTAGAATCATATCTTTATCAGGAGTTTGGAAATTTCAGCAAACACTTCTACTTGGCAAAATGTGTGCACCTCTGTTGGGTGCTAGAGTTTCTAGGGCTTGATCACCCTCTTGTGTGCTAAGTCATTCTTGGTGGTGAAAGGTATTTCTCTTGAAGAATATAGCAAAGGATTTGGATGGGTTTTCTTCCCTTGTTGAGAAGGGTTTCCCAGGATACTTCTTGTGTTCTTGTGCATGGTGTTTCTTCTTGTGATCTTGGTTGCTGCAACATTCTTGTTTATGGTTAAGACATGATAAAATTAAATGAGCTACATGCTTAACCTAATGCTTATGAAAAATCAACAAGGAGTAGTGAAGGCTATCTTCTCTCTATCTTCAGGTAAGACATAGATCTGATTGTAGCCTAAGAAGCCATCAATCATAAACATCCTAGATGATCCAATCACTCTCTGTAAAATGTGCTCCATCTTTGGAAAGGGATAATTATCCTTCTTGGAGCTTCTGTTCAAGTTCATGAAGTCAACACATAATCTAATTTCTCCATTTTTCTTTCTCACAGGGACTAAGTTAGCCACCCACTCAGAGTATCTCAAAGGAATGATGATCTTGGCGTCCAACAACTTCTTAATATCTTTTTCCATAATAGGAAGTAGCATGGGATTTGTCTGTCTGAGCTTCTCCCTAAAAGGCTTGGTCTCCTCTTTCAAATGGATGTTATGTTCAATGATTCTTGTGTCATATTTTTGTAGATATTCATATTTCCAAGCAAATACATAAGAAAACTCCTTTAAAAGCTCGACATACTCAACTCTTTGTTCCTTTGACAAGATGCTAGATAGTTTTACATACTTTGGATCCTCTTCTGTACCTAAATTGCATTCAGTCACATCAACATTTTCGTTTGAACCTTGAACCTTCACAACAACATCATTTCTGTCAAAAAATCTCTCCAAAGGAACTAATCCTCTTGGAATATGGTTGCTGGGAAATTGAACAATCTTATGGTCAACAATTTTATTCAGAAAAATATCAGCATGAGGATTTTTGTCATCATCCCGATCTTGATCAATATGTAGGGCAGAGAATTCATCCACAGTTTCAAGAAATATTTTGATCTCAAGATCATTCTCAAAGACCTTCCAATGTTTGACATTGTCAGGTATAGAGGGTCTATACTTTACTTCCACATCATAGCTTAGAGGGCACAAGAATTATGAAATTACTTGCTGAAACAACCAAAATATTTTCTTCTCTTGGAACAAAAGAGATATTAAAAGCTGAGAAGAAATTATCAACAAGATCCAAGACTTCATTTTTGTAAGTCCTCAACCTGGGGTGTTTAGCTTGATACATATTTTTGGCTTGATGGACAATCAATTCAACATCTCCAAACACTGCTAACTCTTCAATCTTCATGTCTTTAGCAGCCCCCAAACCCAAAACAAGAGCCTCATATTCTGCCACATTGTTGGTAGTTTAAAATTCAACCTTGTAAGACAAAGAAACAGTCTCTTGGGTAGGGGAAATAAAGACTACCCCAACACCAACACCTTCCTTAGAAGATGCACCATAAAAAAACATCTTCCAAACAGAGGTGCTAGGAGGAGGAATTTCACATGAGGAAGTATACTATTTTCGGATTTCAATAGGTGATTGAGTAGCAGCAATGAGCTGTAATATACTGGATCCTTACTCAATATCAACTGCAAAAATAGGGTGTTTGGAGGGATTTTCTTCATCATTGATGATGTAGGCTAGTTGTGCTTCCCTATAAATCCTTCTGTGCTCTCCTCGAAATACATGGATGGTGGCATATGAAAGGTCCATTTGTAAAGTCCCACCTAGTATTTTGATCCAAGATATTGACAAGAGCATCCAAAACTTGGGGGGAACATCAGCCACCACAATATCCATGACCACACTTTTCATGGGAAATTGGAACAAGGTAACAACTAGGTCTTTGATTACGCTAAGACACTTCATCTTCCTAGAATCAAATGAGTATAAGTCATGATAAGTTTTTGTAATTTCTAGACCAAGCTCATCCATGACAGATTTGGGCATGAGGTTGTGATATGCACCCGAGTCCATCAAACAGTTGTGCAATACTTTATCATGAATATTCACGAATGTATAGAAAGGAGGGGATGAGTCATCCCTATATTCTATCAAAGGTCCCAGAATGACTGATGGTTTTTCAACTTGAAGGTTCACCGAGTCTGTAGAATTAGATGAGGATTCAGGTTGTAGCATCTTGGAAATATATTTTTTAAACTCCTCATTTTTAATGAGCTCTAAAAAGGGTACACGGATCTTAATATTTTGAATCTCACACTCAAAGCTGAAGGAAGAAGGAGATTTCAGGATCTCCTTAATCTCTGGGGCATGTGTCTTAGTCACTGCTTGAGGATCTGGTATTTCTTTTTCTTTGCTGATAGATGCCACAACTTTAGCATAATTTTCTATCTTGGTAGGATGATCATAAGTGTTAGGTTTTCCCTCTTTCTTTTTGGACCTTAGGTTTCATTTATTTGAATTTTCATTAGATTTCTCCCCTTTACTCAACTCATTCAATTGGTTGTCCATAATATACTCTTCATATGCAAACTGAGTTAAGTGAGGAGATGAAGAGGTACCACCTAGACAATGGATTGCTGGATCAGACTCTTCATCCTCTCCTTCGTCCTCAGTAACAAGGTTATTTTGAAGAGGAACCTGGACTTTTTGATCATCCCTTTTCCTATTTATTTGATCTCTTTGGAGGATCTGAGGGGCATTGTTTGTTCTTCTGAAATTTCCTCTGTTATCAGTATTTTGAGTGTTTATGTAATTATGCTTTCCTTCAAGTTTCAACTTCTCCATTTCAACATAAATGGATTTAACCAATTTGGTTAGTTCATCAACTTGAGGGTGGACAATAAAGGAATCATAGGTTGAAGCTTTAGCCTTACCTCTTCTTCTGTCTCTATCAGACTTTCCCCTAAGATTGCCAGTTGCCATTATGTTAGATTCTACTTCCAAGGCTTCATCTTGCATATGAGCTAGAGAGGTAGCTCTTCTTTCTATCAACAAGAGGAAAAACTCAAGGTCAAAAGCACTGGCATAGGTGATTTTGGTAGAAGTCTCCGTGGGCTTGATTTATGTGGGAATTTTGTTGTATATTTTATTAAATATTTTTGAGAAGTCAAAAACATATTCCCCCTCTTTCCTCTTAAGTGACCCAAATTCTGTAATGTAATAAAGGAAATCCTTCTTATCCCCCCAATGCCTCAAAAAGGCATCATCCAAAGCTTCAATTCCTGTAATAGATCCAGGAGTCAAACCCCTAAACCATTTCCTAGCCTCACCATCAAGGCTCTCACAAAAGCTCTCATCCATACATCCTCATTTTCAATGTTAAGATTGTCTGCATAACTATAAAAAGCTGCAAGGTTCTCTTCAACAATTATGTCTTCTTCCCCTGTGAACTTGGGCATGTACTTAAGGTAGTCTCCAACAGGGAGATAATTCATAGGCTGTGGTAACACTAGAGGGGCATATCTAGCAGCCACTATAGAATCCATCCTATTTATTTGAGGGTTAGGACTTGCGATTGGATTATGAAATCTAGGAGAACAAGGAGGAGATGGAGTCTCGACCGTGTGCAACTTGGGAGAAAGAGGAATTTAGGAAGGAGGGATTTCAGTTTTCACAGGAATAGGCTGAGTCTTGGAAGAAGATGGTATAGGCTCCATGGGAAGAGAGGTTTCCTCTTTTTTAGTCTCAATAACTTTGATAGGAGGAGGAGTAGGAAAACCCAAAGTAGGAAAATCTTCAAGACTCTCAAGTCTGGACCACTTTACAATATAAGGGGAAACAAGGGTTTTGAAACTTTCTTCTTTAACTTGAGGGCTAAAACATGAATATTCAACATGGAAATTTTCAAAATCTAAACTTCTAGAAACTTCAGTAGAAGGTAAAATAGGAGAGTTAGATATGGCTACTGAAGTTTTAAAAGTAGAATCATATGAATGTCCAGAAGTACCTGGTATAGGAGCTGGAAAGCCTTCTTGAGAAGCCTTTCTTTTTTTGAGAATATTCTCTTGGTCAGCTTCAAGTGTTTCCAGAGGTAGATGTGGAGTAGACCTCGTGTGTCTGCCTTTGGGAGCCACAACTGAAACAATGGAGTCGCCAGGTGCAAGCTGCAATATTCAAGGTACTGATTTATAATGTGCCTTCAAAATCAATATTTCTTTGTCATTCAATCCCAGGGAAATGTCTTCAATTCGTTCCCCAACAATGACGCTAAGAATGTTAGCACTGAGAGTCACCCTTAGATTGCAAGAGGATAAGCCCAATACCCATCAAAGTTTTTGTATATGTGAATGAATAATTGAAGGTCAAATGGACAAAAACTCAGTATAAGAATGTTTTAACATAGAAGTCTGGGCTAGCATGCATAAGCATATGAGGTTTTAATTAACTTTAGTCAATGGTTTAAGGATAAATGTGAGTAGATGGAAGACTTTGGTGAGAAGGATGAACAAGTATGCTATAAGCATCAAGCCTTCGAGCAGCTAGGTGAAGAGAAAGATCAGTCACAATATCCTCTTGAAACTAAACTTTAAAACTCTAAAAACATTTACAGTAGCATCATAATCAAACCTCCATTATAACACAACTGTAACATCTCATAAAGATCCTCCCATAATGAACATTCATAGTAAGAAGAAACAAGATAATGAAAAGAGGCTGACTTCTATTAATGAAAAAGTCTCTAATCTCATACATAACCAAAGAACAACTTTGTTACATTAAAACATTAGAAAGGGAGATCTGCTCAACCATTCCAACTTGTCATAACATTATTCTGCAATATTTATAATAAAAAAGGTAGACAACAACTCGACATGTGATCTGGCCTTTATTTCCTAGGATTATCCATGAAAAGATTTCAATATAACATTTGTATAGAGTGGATTTAACAGATTGCTAGAATCAGGGAGCCTGTTGGTAACAACTCTAATAGAAATATTGTCATGAAGTGTTGTCCCTTGGGTGCATCTCCTATACTTATTCTTCCTTCATGTTGATTTCTTTTCCATCTGTGCCTTTGATTAACTGTGCTAGGAAACATATGCAGTTGAAAGCGGATAGTGGCACTGGTCTTTTGACAGGTTTAACTCAAGGCGGGATTTTATTGGAATAATGGTCTGCTAGACGATCCCGGGGAGAGTCGCGATTGGTTACGAAATAGAAGACGTGGAATCAATGTCCAATGGGGAGAAGGGATGAGTGAACGCGAGGAGGTGGATGGTTTGCGGAGACAGATGGTGTACGATGAGAGGAGGGGAAGGATATGCAGGATGTGATGTGGAGGGGGTAAATAACAAGTGTCGAATGATGAGAGGGGGAGTAGGTACACGATAGGGTGAGTGGAGGAAGAGAATTAAAAAAGGTGGGCGACGTGGTGAGTCTGGTGACCTAACATCATATAAGCATGTGATTTTGGGAGTTGCCGAGGGTGGTTTGGGTCCATGTCGATTTTGGGCCCGAAATCCCCTCTAATCTGCCACGTAGCTCCCCCGCAATACCATGGTTTAGATTTTGGCCCACTTAAGGATTTTAATGCCTGAGAATGTTTTGGCGTCGAACTGGACCTTGGCCATTGATATGGTCACGATCTGTGATCTAGGCGGAAGGTTGATAGGTGGCGTGTGGTGGATAGGTGTCGGGTGGTGAGAGGAGAGAAATTGGTGAGTGATATTGGAGCGAGGGGCGAGACGATCGTCCGATCTGGAAGATGAAGATGTCGCTGATGAAACCTGTGTGGGAGTTAATCCTTACATGCCCACTAACGAATTAGGATAAAAATAAATTACAACCAAATTAGAACTCCCCTAACCATATCTATTGATGGCGATAATTTCACAGAGCATGAATTATCTCACAAAGTGACTTTCTCCCGGATCTGACGTGGCAGTCTCTCGTCACTTTGACATTTCAAAGTTCGAGGGCTTCTGCATGCAGAGTTTGCATAAATCCCAGAGTAGTACGGGCCCAGAGTGACATGGTGGCTTGAATTCATATGAAGTCACAGTTGTTGACGTGTCACAGAAAGAGAATGACACGTGTCACTCGAAAATGAATAGATGATGTGTCCAAAGGTGCCTGAACTGAGTGCCATGTGTCAGCACCGGATGAATTCCACATGTCTATGACAGATGCATGCCAAGTGTCCTTGGTGGATGAGTGCCACGTGCCTTCGACACTTCAGGGTTTGGGATTTCTTTGAATGTGAAGTATGAAAACCCCCGAAGTGGTACTGGCCCGAAGTGACGTGTCACTTCAAAGCTTTGGTGCTTCAGGGTTCGGGTACTTCAACAGTCTGCTTAAGATGTTAAACCATGCACAAAATTTGACCTTCCAAATGAACGCACACCGTCGATCTGATTTTCCTGATTGGATCTCCGCCGTTGAAAGATGAACTTGTTTGTTTTCTTGTATTTTAAGCCCGAAATGGACTTCTTTCGAATTTCTGCCTTTTTTTGCTAAAGTTAACTATGCATACAAAGGAATTGGAGGATCTGCTGCATGCTCAATTAGTAGAAAAAAATAATGATAAGTATTTTAAACTCAATCAGACTCACAATGATCTTTCAAGAAGACATAAACAACCCTGCGCATAGGAACAATCAAGCAAGGAAATGATAAAAATTCAGCCATTTAACATTGAGAAATTTTCTTGACTGACCTTAAGAGGAAAGGCTTCAAGGATAGACTGTGCTAGAGAGGGAGAAGGGACAAAAGTACAGATTTCGGTCTTGACAATAGGAAATTATAAAAACTCAAAGAAAACCTATGACTCGAAGATAAATACTACAATTCTATGTGTTAACACGTATGACCAATTCTTGTCATTTTCTTTATGCATTTAAATGATATGCAAAGGGTACCTCCATGTGTTTGAATATGTGAAGATGTTAATTGTTTGAAGCAAGTTTTTATTGATCTATATGCATATTTTAGAGTTGTTGAATTCTTAGTTTCTCAACACAATATTCTTTTCCATAGGCTAGAAGATTCATTCTTAACAATGCCCTGCATGTTTATTTATTTTTCCCTATAATCTGCCATTTCATCCTCCTTTCAAGCTTGATTATCTAAAACAGTCATGGAGAAATTCCTCTGATAGTTGAGAGTATTTTTCATATGAGATGAGACTTTTTAAGGTCCTATAATTTTAGAACAGGAAGAGAGAGAGAGGGAAAAACTTCCCAAATATTGCATAATTGTTTTACTACAAATATTGCCTTAAGATTCATCTCGAGTCTTGGCCCCTGGGGTGCCTCGACATTTTTCAAATAACAAGCTGGAACATCTCAAGAGATAACATATGAAATGGTGGCATTTTTGGGGAGGTAAGTTTAAGAAATATTCACCGGGGATACGACATTGTAAGCTCTAAGACTTGAAGGTGAACATGCCTCAGGTACTTGGCTGTTAATCTTTCACCTAAAAACTCCAAAGAAGGATAACCTGGCCTCTGCCAGAAGACACACCAGAATCCACCCTGATTCTAATCAGGTTCTGATATATTCAAATCTATAAAATCTCGTGACCCAGAGGAATATGAGAGAGCGTCAAACCTCCTTTTTCTTAGGTAACCATCATCTCAAAATATTTCCTTCTTTTGTTCACAAAGTGTTGAATCCACAAATCTGGATAATATACCTGAAGATTCTCTTTCTACTTTAAAACCTACACTAGAAACTTTTCTAGACCTCCTGAATCCTTCTTTAGAATCCTGTCAAGAAGTAGGCTCTTCCATTCGACCTTTCTTGAAAATCCCGTGACTCTCTTATTCACTGTGATCTCACTGGAGACTCAAGTGTGTTTTAAAGGCAAGATCAAGTGTGTATATAATAGCTGCAAGGTTTTCTCCACTATATTTTTCAAATATACCTAGATTTCCTAATCATGTACCTATCATAGGGGCCTGAGGAGACTATCATCCTAGATTTAGAGAAGATGATGATGATAATCCAACCCAACATTTTTAATAGAGTTCCACTTATGTATGCATTAGCTAAGTATTTTTCATGAAGATGTCCTCATGAAATTATTCATGTCCTCCTTAGCTAGAGAGGCTCAACAATGGTACATATATTTATCCGTTGCTTGTATAACTTCAGTGAAGGATTTTCATATATTGTTCCATTCTCATTATAAAATAAGGTATCCCATTGATCTTCTTGTTGGAAGCTACTGTAATGAAAGTTTTAAATCGGTTTCAGAAGATAAAGAAGATTCTTCCTGTAATAGTGAAGAGGAAGGAAACCACTGATGATGAATCTGAACAAGATTTTGAAAAGGAGCCTGACTATAATAGTGAAAATGAAGAAGATGACATGGCAGATTCAAATGAAGAGGCATCACTGGAGAGTGATTGCACAAAAGTTTCAGAGAATCTACAATAAGATACAATACTTATTTCTTCCTTGCAAGATATTAGTCAAAATTCTTTTCAGATGGAGATTTCTTCTTTTAAGGATGGTCATGAGTTTCAAATGCTCGTTGTTGTTTCAAGAAATATGGTGTATGATGATGAACTTTTACATTTTCAAGAAGATTTAGAGAAGATTTCTAAATTTCCATATTCTGAGTTTCATTTTGAACATTGTTGTAATGAAGATTTTGAGTCAGATATAAAACATAAAAAAGATTGCTCCTACAATAGTGAAGAGGAGGAAGGATTTTCTGAATTTGAGTTTGAATAAGATGTCAGTTATAGACATATTCATAAGTATTTTCAAGAAGAGACAATGCTTTCTTCATTCACACCTGTTGATAAAATTCAAGATCGTGTTGCTGAAAATTTTGTGAGTCTGTTTCAAGATCCTATTTTTATGAATACAAAGTTGAAGAAGAGGTTAAGAGCTCTGCAACATCATTCACATAAATTTCAAGAAGAAATATGTCCATATTTGACCATCATGACACATAAACAGAACTTGGTATTGAGGAGAAGATATCTGAAGTGGCATCTATAGAAAATGTTATTGGTGCACCTGTCTATGAAATTTATGAGGGTTCTAATGAAGGGTTTCAGATTGACGAATTATTTCCATTTGTTCTTGAAGGTACGAATCCTGACCATTGTGAACAAGAACCAATGGAAATATTTCAGCGTGTTGAATTTTTGTACTTCCTCCTTTTTCTTCATTAGAATCACAAGCATAAAAATCAAAGATTATCTAGGAGCAGTGCAATTGAATCCATCATGAAGAAGGAACCTTCATTTTTGTTAAGCAATCTTTCATCCCTCATATGTTTCATGACCCAGTGGCATCCTGTTTGAAATCTACATTGTCCAAGGTCACACATGACTTGGGATATATGATGCTTATACCTTCATATAAAAGGTACAAGCTTCACGATTATAGCATGTTTCAATTTCCAGTCCTAATTGTCCTTATTTTGCAAAGGTGCATACAAGGAGTTCAACCATTCAATAAGGAACTTGCCTGGTATCATTGGAAATGTCATTTCACTTGATCATAGTGGATGTACTAATCAGAGTAGGAGGATTATGTACATAAATAAGCTTGTAGTTGAGCATTTGTTTTCAATCTATAGAGTTTGTTTTAAGTTTTCTTCATTCATCTTTTGTTACTTGAGCAAGTAGATAGGATACTAACATTGTAAGATGTTGAGCATTTTTGTCACATATCAGATCAATTTTCCAATCTAAAAGAGATGTATTTTTCCAAGAAGAATCCATAACCCAATAGAAGAAGGCACTTGGTCTACAGTTCTCAGTAGACCACAAGGGTATGTTGTCCCCGCTGGAGACAAATGTTAGTACTGTATTTGTTCTTGTAAGTAAATGAAGGATGATTGAAGATATTAGTCTAAGATCAGATGAGTTAGCAACAAAAATTCGAGCTTCCAGAGCCTCTGCGCAGCCCAAAGTCAAATTTTCCTAAGGAAAATTGAAGAAAGTAATAGAAAATTCATGCCCTTCCAAGCCTAAGGAAAGATTTAAGCCCTCAGGTGCTTATCGAGGGTCAAAAGGGGACTTATTGTGCCCCAAAAGATCTTAAGCGCCAATAGCCCAGGGGCTTATCATGAAACTATAGCCTAAAAGTGCAACATTTCAGAATTTTTCTAGATCCCGAGGGATAGACGGCTCCAATTGTGTTGTGCGCCCAATATTTTAAATCAACTATTGTCGGATTTCCCCTAGCGACCTAGCTCCCAAGCGCTCTGATGGGAGCACCTCTGATGAACTGTCCATATTTCTTAGGTGCTATCAGTCGTGCCCTCAAGAAGATCATCGGTCCAGATCTACCTTTGAGTATTAAAGCCTCTTGACAAGGGGTTGTGTCAGCACGCCAACAAGGAACTTTTAGAGCTAACTAGAGGTTTCCATGTGGACATGTGGAACCTGCCACATGCATGCGTAAAACTATCAAATCTGGGTGACCTATGTCCTGCTCTCCTACCACGCCAGTGCCATCGTGGGCCAATAGAAAGTCACCACATATCTGGGTTGGCGTCAACATAACGATTCTTTCCTTAGTCAATTTTTTTCTTTCGACCATGCCAAATCAACAACTCTCAGTTGTCCTCATATTTTAAATCAACAGTCATCAGAGTTCTGTTTTCGGAGTCTCGTTCAAGGCCAAATCCTTTAACACTATGAAAACAAAGTTACCAACTTAACAAGAACTCTCGAGAGTTCTCGTTTTTCAAAGTGGCTATTTTTTCCCCTAAATAAAAAAGTGGTGCTATCGGTAGCACCCTTTTTTTTTACGGTGGTTAAAATCAGACTCATCACGTTGACAAATGATTTCATTGTGGACAAAGACTTTAAAATTTACCCTCAAATCAAAAAGTGATGCTACGAGTAACATTGTTTTTTTTTTTGAATTTGAAATCATAACTTAATTGAAATTGTGCCCTCGACAACTGACACCATCGTCCATAAACAACTCAAAATCGGCTCCTAAATCATTGCTTAGTTTTTTATTTTTTATTTTTTAAAATTTACATTAAAAAAACAAATAAATTGGAACAAAAAAA
>ML814915.1:32350-51266 GCA_009831015.1 Picea engelmannii | reverse complement strand
GGGGGGGGGGTGAATCAGTTGTATAAAATTTCTTTCATTTTATAAGAAGATTACTTATTAATCAATAAATCATGCCTTTAACATTTAACTTGCAGTAATAAATTTAACCAATAAATATACAATCACATAAATGAAACAATGACACAGTGATTTTTCATGAGGAAACCCAAAAGGGAAAACCTCTTCTTCTTATGAATGAAAGGCAAGCTCCAATTCCTCTTTACATTCTTATTTTATCTGAGCTACAACCCAGATGAGGCTGCTACCTCTGTTTCTACAACACCTACCGAATGGAAGCTACAACTCCCAGATGTACAAGCACCAACTTGTACAAGATACTTTTACAGTCTCCCCTTGCTCCTCCCTACCACACTGAAGTCATTCTCTATCACTAAGAACCTGCAAACCAACTCTTTATCTTCTTTGTCAAAGATTAAGCATTCAAATCCTCTCTGCACAATTCATTCTTGACCAGACCACTTAGATTTATCAATCTGTGCATGTGTCTTCCCTCCTCTGTCTTTTCTCTTCCTCAAATTTTACAGAGACATATATCTCCCATAATCCCTCTCTTCTTTTCTTGAAACATTCACTTTATATATCTTCCTGTATCATCAACGCATACAATCGAACCCTCAGGCTTCAAATATTTGGTTACAATAACTGAATAACTACCTTACAGTGATCATTATTGGTCAAGGCCTCAAGAAGAACAGTAACCACACGATCAGTTTAAATATTTAACCAACACCGTTCGATGATCATACATTTGTTTTGTCTCAGCATAGAATAACCCTTGAGCGCTTCGGCAAGACACTTGTGCTTAAACCATATGCCCATTGGCTATGACCATGGGCTTAACTAAAATGCGTTTTGCATTTCGACATTTCAACGTTTTTTATTTTCAGGTTTTCGAGACTCACAATAGTCCCTTTCAGCATTTCATCTTTTAGCGTTTCGACATTTTGGGGTTCGCTACTTCAAAGGTTAAAGTTCCTTTGATATTTGATTTCCCGGTCTGCGAAACTCTGAAATGGAGTCTTTGTTGATGTGTCTGTTTCAGGATTTTGGTGTTTTGAATTTCGCAACTTCGGGACTCTTGTGATGAAGAGTCTCGACTCTTGACTCCTCCAACGCCCGGTATCCGAAACTTCGAAACGTCGTGGTTTCTCATTTCTTGATTTCATCATTCTTGTCGTGAGTTTCCTTGACACCTCCAACTCCCGGAATCCCGAAATAGAAACTCCCAGAATCATGTGACGTGTGTCCCTTTCGGTATTTCGACATTCAATGTTTCGACATTTTGACGTTCCATGTTTCGGCAACATTTCACATTTTCGCATTTCGACATTTCGTGTATCATGATGTCGAAGGTTGGAGCTCCTCCTTTCTTTGATTCCCGAATTCCAAAGGAACTCTCAACAAACCACCATGCAACTTCAAGTTTGACGTTAATGACAAAGCCTGTGCAAACTGACCAACAAAACCACTTTCCTTATTTTAGGGCCAACCCACTTCTAACCACTTGTCCACTTAGTAATTTCTACATTAGCTTTATTATTTAAATAATTTATTTTGTATCCACTTTGACTTATAGTACACTCATCACTTCACTTTATTATTTAAATAATTTATTCTTTGAAACCACTTTGACTACTTTGACCTTTTGGGGCTTCTAGATGACTCATGAGGGTTCTCCAACTTCACATGGCCATAACTCTCTAACTGTGAGGAGTTATGTGACATTCCACATACCACCGGAAATGGAAGGACATGTAATATCCATCTAGAATAGTATTTCCTGCAAATATATCAAAAATCATACTATTATCCATAAAAAAAACTTGGGTCCATTACCCAAACCTTTGTGCTACTGGAATTCTCTACCAAACTTTCTTCAAGGGTTGAAATCAATGAAAACCAACCCAATTAATCAACAATATCCCCCTTTGGCATTGATGTAAACAATCTGATGCAATCCTGAAGTCATGTCATGCAATAATGAAGTCATTTCACTCATGCTCCCCCTGTGACCATAGCTTCCCTAGAACCATGCTTCTGTGCTCTGCACCTGATAAATATCTCCCCCTTTGTCATCAATGGAAAAGGTATCTTTCCATCTATGGCTGCTCCTCCTAACTGAATTGTCCCTGAAACTGATCTCCCAATCTAAACTGTCCTCTTTATGGTGCTTCCTTGTGTAAATCTAAGACATATAAGATAAGCATTCGAAAGCATTCATTTTGGAGTAGAAATTGCTTCGAGTCTCTGGCGAAGATACTCAAAGGCTTCTCTTGGAAGTGGTTTTGTAAATATGTGTGCCACTTGTTCTTTTCTGCCCACATATTCAACTCTGATGTTCTTCTCTACAATCCATTCTCATAGAAAGTGATACTTGATTGGAATGTGCTTCGTCTTGGAGTGCATCACTGGGTTCTTTGAGATACTGATGGTGCTTGTATTATCACAATAGATTGGAATGGGCTCATCAAACTCAACCTATATATATGTCAGAGTTCGTTTCATCCATAGAACACGTGTACAACATGCTGCTGCTGCAATATACTCTGCCTCGGCTGTAGATAAGGATACTGCTGATTGTTTCTTGCTTAGCCATGAGACTAAACACTCACCCAAGTAGAACGTTGCTCCATTGGTGCTTCGTCGGTCATCAATGAAACCTACCCAATCTACGCCTGTGTAGGTAATAAGTGATAGATCCTTTCCTTTTGGATACCATAATCCAAACTCTTATGTTCCTTTGAGATATCTGAAAATCCTCTTCACTGCTAATATTTGTGATTCCTTTGGTGCTTCTTGAAATCATGCCACCTGTTCAACTGCCTGCATTACATCTGGTCTGGATGCTGTCACATATAGTAAGATGCCAATCATTGACCTGTATTTCCTCTAGTCTATATAATTTGAATCATCATCTTTTCTCAACTTGTAACTAGTTTGGATAGGAGTGGTAACTAGTTTGCAATCTTCCATTCCAAAACTCTTTAACATTTATCTGATATACTTAGTTTGAGAAATAAAAATTCCTTGGTTTCTTTGACATATCTGAAGAACCAGAAAGGAGGATATTTCTCTGAGTAATGACATTTCAAATTCATTATGCATATCCTTTACAATTTTTTTTCTTAACCTGTCATCATTGCTTCCAAAAATAATATCATCAACATAAACTTCAATTAATAAAGTACTATATTGAGTTACCTTTATGTAGAGGTTGTTGTCTGCACTTCCTTTTCTGAACCCTGTCTGTTGTAGATATTTATCCAGTCTAGAGTACCATGCTTTAGGAGCTTGTTTTAGACCATATAAGGCCTTCTTCAATTTACACACATAATTTGTGATCTCTGACAACTGAAATACTTCTAGTTGTTCAATGTAGATTTCTTCTTCAATTTCCCCATTCATAAAAACTAATTTCACGTCCATATGATACACTTTAATATTCTTGGAGAATGCATAATCTAAAACAAATTAGATTGCTTCCATTATGGAAACTGGGGAAAATGTCTCTTCAAATTCGATTCCTTCAAGCTGTGCATATCCTTTACATACCAATCTAGCTTTATTGCTTGTAACCTGTCCATCTTCATTCAATTTATTTCTGAATACCCACTTTGTGCCAATCACATTCTTATTCTTTGGTCTTGAAACCAATTCGCAGGTGTCATTATTCTCTATTTGATCCAATTCTTCATCCATGGCCTTATTCCAAAATTCATCCTTGATGGCCTCTTTAAAACTGTTTGGTTCAATCGTAGATGAGAGTGCTAGGTGCAGTTGTTCTGGCGAACAGATTATTCTTCTAGTCTCAACTCCTGCATCTTTTTTTCCGATAATTTGATCTGAAGGATGATTATTTTGTACTCATTTGCTAGTTGTCTTTGGAGGCACTTGCTGAACTTGATATTCTACTTCTATCTGATCTTCTTCATCTTCCCCTTCTAATTCATCTTCATCTTCTACTTCTTCTTCGTAAATCTATTCCATTGATTCATTTTCTTCTTCCTTTAATTCTTGCCCACCTGTTTCATCAATTGTTACTTTGATTCTTTCCACAACTTTGTTCGACCTCAGATTGTAAAACTTGTATGCTTTCCTTGTACTTGAGTAACCAACAAGTACTCCTTTGTCCACACGAGAGTCGAACTTTCCCATTCTTCCATCTTCTCTTTTGATGTAGGATTTGCTTCCAAATACTCTGAAGTGATTCACATTTGCTGGTTTTCCTTTCCATAGCTCGTAGGGAGTTTTGTCAGTGTTGTTTATGAGAATTAATTTGTTTTGAATGTGAACCACTGTATGCACTGCATGTGTCCAAAATATATATGTCAATTTGGAATCCATTATCATTGTTCGAGCCATTTCATGTACTGTCCTGTTCTTTCTTTCAACAATTCCATTCTGTTGAGGTGTCCTAGCAACAAGGAATTTCCTTTTTATTCCATGCCTATTGCAGTAGTCCATAAATTCCTTTGAAGTGAACTCTCCTCCATTATCATATCTCAAACACATTATTTTTGAATCCATTTAATTTTCAACCATTTCCTTGTATACCTTGAAGTTTTCAAAAGCTTCTGACTTATTCCTGAGAAAGAAAACTGCAGTCATTCTTGTATAATCATCAACCAATAACACAAAATATTTCTCACCTTTTAAACCCTTTGTTGTAGTTAGTCCAACTAGATCAATATGCACAATTTCCAGTGGTCTTGTCGTTGAATATTCCTTTGATTTGAACTTGGTCTTTGTTTGCTTTCCTTGTTGACAATGCTTGCATAAAGTGTTGGTTGGTTTTGTGATCTGGGGAATTCATCTAACTGCTTCCTTTTTGCTGACTTTGACAAGGTTATCAAAGTGTATGTGACCCATTCTTCTGTTCCATAACCAAACTTCATCTTCCTTTCCTAGACAACACTTTTCATTTCCAATTTAACTTAATACATGTATGTATGTTACAATCAATTTTCCTAAACCTTCTTTTCTTATCTCGCACTTTTGTGAATCGAAAGTAACTTTATGACCTTGGTCACACATTTAACTCACACTTAGAAGATTATGTTTCATATCTTCTACTAGTAGAACATTTTTTTCCTTGGTATTCTTGTTTCCAATTTTGACTGTGCCTTTTCCAATGATTTTAGCTGAATCATCATTTTCGAAGGAGACCGATCCATCTCTTTCCTTTCTTAATGTAAGAAAATTGTCTTAATCACCTGTCATGTGTTTTGAGCAACCACTGTCAACATACCAACCACGTTTATTCTGCTTAGCTTGTAGAGCGAGTGTGGATTCTTCATTGCTATACTGATTCTACTTTCTTATCCATGTTCTCTTCTGAGGTTCATGTCTGTGACTGTTGTTGTTCTTTAGGAGGGACTACCATTCTGCAATCTTTGGCCATGCACCCAAATTTGTTACACTTGTAGCATTCCACTTCAGTGCTCAATGAGTCAAACTCGTTGTAACTTATTCTCTATGTTTCACTAGGCCTTATTGGATAACCATTTTGTGCATGAATTTCAAAGTTGTTTATGTTTATGTTGTTAGCTCTGCAATTCATATCTTTATGTCCAAAATTATTGCATGCATAACATAAAACAAAAAAGATATTTTGATACCTGGGAGTTGAAGATCTTATGAAAGGAGTTACTCTTATGAATCCTTCTTCTTCCTGAGGCCTATATTCTTTTGTCAGTCGTTGATTTTGAAATCCAAATCTTCTCGGTGGAGGAGTGTCCCTGTAATCTTTCTTGTAGGTCTTCCTATCCCCTTTGATTGTTTCTTCATATATTTTTGGATATGTTTCTTGTTCTGTTGTTTTGGAGCTTGATCCCTTTTATGTTTGATTGTATCCAAGTCTGGAATTGTCATGATGAGGCTTTTGAATGTTGATAATGTCATCCAAAACTTTTGAGTTGTTTTGCATATTTTTCTTTTGAAGATCCTTTCTTAATGTGACAATCTCTTCTTCCAAATTCCAATGATCCTGTCTCTTTTTTCTAGTTGTTCTTTGAGTGCTTCTTCAATTATTTTATCTTCTTCTATTTGAACCTTCAAATTTGTGATCATTTGTTCTAGTTCCTCAGTGTTTTCTTTCTTGTCTAGTTCAACTTGTAGCTCCTTGTTTTTCTTCTTTTCTCTTCTTATAACTTCTATGGTAGTCAACAATTCTTCTCGGTAGTCAACTTCTACCTCTTCATATTCTTCTTCATCAGAGTCTTCTACTTCCATGAATAGAACTCTTTTTGTCTCACTGTCACTATCTTCATATTCATCTGATGAGGAGATGTCTTCTTTGGTGTAGAAGGTTTTCTTGAAAGCTTTCTTTATGGTTCTTTTGCCTTTATATGTTTGTTTTCTATTTGAGTAATCTTCATCATTCCTCTTATTTTTCTTATGAGAATATTTGTTAGAAAAATGAACAAAACCATCACAATTAAAACAAATCAATGGAAGATTTCCTTTATATCTTCCATTGGTTCCCTTGTTCAATCTTCTTACAAAGTTGGACACTTCTTCATCATCTTCCGAGATGTCACCGCTGCTGCTATGTTCTTTTTCTTTTTTATTTGACCTTTTGGATGCTTTGAAAGATGCTTCTTTTATATCTAGATTTTCCTGTTCAGTTCTCATTTCATATGCAGTGAAGATTCCATGTAGTTCGTCCATTCTTATTGAGTCTAGATCTTCTCTTTCTTCTAGTGTTGATATCTCATGATCAAATCTCATAGGAAGAGATCTTAGTACCTTTTAAACAATTACAGATTCTTTAATTTCTTCTCCCAATCCTATGATTGCATTTACTGTTTCATCGACTCATAAGAAGTAAGCTACAATATTCTCATATTCCTTCATCTTTAGTTGTTCGAACTGACCTCTGTAAGTTTGAAGCTTTGCTGATTTCACTTTCGAATCTCCTTCATAAATATTTTGAATCTTGTCCCAAATCTCTTTAGCAGATTTACAATCTATAAATTTGTTGTATACCGATTCAAAAAGACCATTCAGAAGTGCATTTGTGGATTTGTAATTATTTTGACCGAGTTTTATTGCTCTTTCATTTGTCGACATAACCTGCTGGTTCTTTGTATCCATCTACAATTGATTGCCAAATTTCAAATCCCTGTGCCTGTATATATGTTTTCATCCTTCTTCTCCAAAATGCATACTTATGTCCATCAAACAATGGTATTCCATTTTTATACATGTTATTTCTCTCCATGATCTACCTTTCAGTGGTTAAACTGATTTTTTAAGGAACCTGCTCTGGATACCAATTGTTGGATTACTGGGGGGCTGAATCAATAATAGAGAAATTCAATCCTTTTTAACCACAAAATGCAAGTGTTATATCAATGTAGCATTATCATCCAATAGTTGGAGATTAAATAAACAATGAACACATGATCAATCATACACATACACATTACACCAGTGTTTTTATGCGGAAACCCAAATCGGGAGAAAACCACAAAATGATTTTTCTTATATGTCTTTAAGAATCACATTCATTGGAAGCACCAAATTCCTTTGTTTTCTAGCTGCAACTGGAAGGAGGCTCCAACCCCCTATTTTCTCAGGTTACAACCTGAGGGAAGCTCCAACTCCCCATTGACTCTTACCACAACCCTAATTCCCCTACCTCGCCATTCACTACCCGAACACCTCATTTACTTTAATATTATTTCTAAATAACCATTATTTTCCTAAGTTATTTTCATTTCTTTTTGGTAACACCTCCCAATGATACATGGAAATCAAGACCCATTATATGTGGGCACGTGTTAGTGAGGTGGACCCATCCCTTGATGACACATGGAAATGATATGGACCTACCCATGGGTGACACATGGATAGAAAGAGATGAATAGACAATGAAATGGCATGTGACTGGGTGGTGATTAGATGTGACATGTCAAAAATTTACAGGTTGACTGGGTAGTGACTGGGTGATGATTGGGTTACCACTAGGCTACCAAAAGTTTACCAAGTCATGAAGTTTCCTAAGGCAAGGGAGCTAAGATAAGACCTACATAAGCTCCTTTAATTCACATGAACAATATGGAAGGCCTTTAAAATATAAACACTAATGCTCCACTCACCACAATGCATGTGCGACTAAAAATGGTGAAATTAAATCAAGGGATAAGATTGATATATGAACTAGATCGACAACTGCCGAGGAACAATCTTTCAGAGCTCATAACTATGATCCAGATGCTGATTTTTGGAAAGCAATACCTCGTTGGAAATATAATTAGACAAGGAAGATAATGGAATAGGTTTAAATGGCTGAATTTGACCATAATTCTTCCATAAATTTACATATAAGTCAACTTTGTTTTCATGACTCGTTGGGAAATTTGTTTGGAACCTCAACTTCCTGAGGGTATATGTTGATATCATACCTCAAAATTTTACTCAAGAGAACTCATTGGAAATATGGAATGATGAAGATTGTTTCTAGAATGGTTTCCATGGCTAGAAGTTACTTATCATGCTTAGAAAATTAAAAGACAATCCACTTTTTCAGACAATCAATTTTGAATTTTGGAAGTAAAAGTTTATTAAATAATTTTTTATAAAAGGTTAATATGGGTCCCATTTGGAAGCACAAATTCCAATGAAATAAATTAATTGATAAGCATTTATTAAAGAATTAATTCCAAAAATAAGAAATACATGGGAACTTCTAGAAGAATAGAAACCCTAACTATTTCAAAGAAGCATTAAGAGCACATTTTAAAAGAAAAAGAGCACCATCAAAGAAAGGGTTAGAAGTTCAGATCATCAAGGTTCAGATAATCAAGATAGCATTGTTCATCCTTCAATATGCAACTGACTCTCTCATCAACAAACACATATTTTCATTTTTCTTGCATCTTCTTCTTCTACACAATTTCTCTCAAAGCTTTCTATTTGTATACAAGAGATCAAGCATAAGGCTGAGTTTTTGAGTGTTTTTCCTTTTATTCTTCCAAGTATCTTCCTAAAAAGATCAATAGGAGCATTTTATAGCCATATATATGGTTGGTAATTTAAGCCAAGGTTGTCTAAATGATTCATGGAGGTTTATCCCTTGCATTTGACAAGATTTATTTATGAGCATTAGCCAATTGGTTTACTGAAATGCTTTGTAACGTTGAATGTATTTTTTGAATTCCCCAAATAATTACTTCTAGGTATAAATTTGATTATTTATCGGACTTTGGGATTTCTGAGTATGATATTTTTGGAGTCTGCCCATCAAATTCTTTTCATTTTTTAATGCAATACTCATTTAAAGTTCTCTAAAGTGGTCAACACCATTTCACTCTTTTTCTTGTGATAAAATATGAATGCATCTCGTGCCTGCATGTGTTTCAGAGGGTTGTAATAATGAAGCTGAGAATATATTTATTTTGATATTGAAGCCTTCATATTTTTACTGTTAATAGGTTGCTTGGTCCATTTCCAAGAAAATGTTGCACTTAAGGATCAATTTGGTTATCAAGAACCATTTTATATACAAACTAAAGCAATAAATATTTGGGGTTTTCTATTTATTATTCTCCCATTTGACAGCCAAGTCTAAGAACATCAGCTATATCTTTCAAAAAAATATAGAGGAGTACCACCTCTTTAAAAATGCAGAGGGATTTTTATCCCCGTGAGGTTGCTGTTGAGATTTTGACCAATATGAACATCAACACCTATATAAATAGAGTTTCACTTCCTCTCATTTTCTCATAGGACTTGAGGGAGAAATCCATTAAGAGGTCTGAAATTTATGAAATTCGTTAGAGTATCTTTGTCTTGGATTTGTTCTATGGATGGAAGACTAAGGATTTTTTTTGAGGAAATTATTTGTGGATGATTTTTTGCAATTTTCGTGATGATTCATGACAAGGGTTTATGGATGAACATGGAGTTACCTAATAATTTTTATTTTTAAGTCTTTGTGGGTCTATTTGTTGAATGTATTAAGTGAAAATGTGCTTATAAAAGTGGTGAAGGTGCATTTTCCTTATATTTTCTTAGATGTATCCGATCTTGTAAACCCTAGGAAGGTTTGTAGCGAACTACCTTCCCATGAAGTTGTTTTGGAGCTTCTAAAAAAGGACATAAGAGGGTAGATAGGGTTTGTTTTGGACTACCTTGGTTATCTCATCCTATAGGATAACCTTCTAAGGTTTGTAGTGGAATACCTTAGGATTTATCCAAAATCCATTGTCTAAAAGGCTTGTCAAAATACGTAGAATTATTTATAGGGTTTGTAGTGGACTACCCTAGTCATCATTATATTGTTTAACTCCCTAAGGTTTGTAGTGGACTACTTTAGGGTTTTACCCAAGGCTTACCTTATCTCCCAAGAAAGTTCATATTCTGACTCCATTACCCAACCAAATATATTGGTCTTTGGTCCTCCCATTATTTCTCATACCATAAAACTCATCAAAACCATTCTCCCTATATTTACACTTCACAACACATTGAGCTTAATTTCCATAAATCCTAAGAATCATAACCTAGGGAATACCCCCCTTGAGCTAGAGGAAGAGATAGCTTGAAGTGAAACAGGGTTGGTGAGGTGACAATGGCCTTCCCTCTTAGTTACACGATATTTCACTTGAACTTTCAGACTTTATCTCAATATGTGCAAGTTCACGTGGTAATATTTTAAGTGTTGTTGCTGGGGACAAAGCCCATTTCCCGAAGGACGACATTGGGGGAATTTTCAACTTTGAATATCTTTTCCTGGCGAATCCATTGGAAGAACATATAACTTGTTCTTTACATATTTTGAAGACTTGGTGCTTGTGAGCCGGGACAAGCATAATTGTGAAATTTTTTACAAATCAACTTGGTGACTCCATTGCAATAAGGTAAGAAAGTTTCATTTATTGTTGAGCTCTCATGTTAAAATATACACATGATGAAATATGGATCCTTTGGAATTGCATGAAATGTATCTTGATCTAGATATTAAGGACATTCCAGGATACCCAAATAAACCCCCTCCTAGGTATGATACAAATCTCACAAAATTCAATGATGATCCTTGTTGTTGTTCCACATGTATTGTCACTTGTGAGGTATGTGTCCGTATTCGAAGGAAGACATGAATATATCTTGATAAGGTCATTTTTTCTCTCATTGGGACAAAAAAAAGGACTGGGTCAAGTTCTCTTACAGTTCAAAAAGTATACCTTCTCTCATGACCTTTATTGAATAATTTCTCAAGTGTTGGGGTCCAAAATCTCATAGTTTTGAAGACACATACCAAGACTTATTGGAAATCCTACAGGAGGAAGGACTTCTTGGGTTTTTGGAATATGATGAAGTTGCTAATGCTATAAGCTATGATGACAGAACAATCATCAAGGGTTTCTATAAGGAACCTTTGCTTGTTTCTAGCCTCATCCCAATCTCTATAAAAAATGATTTGAATGGAAATTCTATTGGTTGTGATGGGAGTGAAACCTCTTCTAGTGACATAGATTCTAACCTTTTTATTGTTATTGCTTTAAATCATGATGAAATTGTTGACAAAGGGGACAACCTAAAAGGTATGCTTCTGATTTCAAACTCTGATAATGGGATTGGTGAGCAGTCTATGGTAATTCTGACCCAAAAGAAGAAGGTCTTTTGAACCCCCTTGGAGACAATAGTGTGATAAATTTGGGAGGAAACCATTAGGATTTTCCATCTGATACTCCAAGGCCTAATGATGTGTTTATTGGCCCCCAAAAATGAAAAGAAGATGGCATGAAATGGTGTTTTGAAGAGCATGAGACATAAAGGAAAGACGCTCGTGGTGAGCCTATATTACTTTCAAGCCCACAAAGCATGATTACTCGTTTGCTATCATAAAAGAACATCCTAGGGGTAGAAATGTTGAATACACCATTGAAGCAAGGGACCTATAATTGGAAGTGCAGAAGGAAGACTGCAATGAAGCAGGGAATTGTACAAATATGCAACCCCTTGATTATGAAATTTGTGTTTTTCAGCTACCCACAAATGATTTGCACCATCTACAATGTCTAGTGTGAAGTGATGATTTGCAAGAAAAATAAGTCCTAAGTGCATATATGGACATTTTTTCTCATTCCCCCAAGACTGAAAAATTTGGAGATCATTCCAATGACCAACAAAGTGTGGATCTTGGCAGTGTTGATAGTTATATTCTTGAGAATAGTGACAATGTCATCAAAGAAAAATGCCCTGATTCAATTTTCAGTTCGTTGTTGAACAAGAATATCGATATCAATGCAGTTTTAGTGTTGTGTAACCCCAAAACATAGCATGATAGGGTTGTTTATGATGACATGAGCCCATATTTTATCAATGAATGTAAAAAGAGTAGGGAAGAAATCCCCAATATAGACAAATTTATTTTGACAAATGCAAAGAAAGGCCCTTTCATTGTAGATTTTGATGATGACCCCGAGTACGATGAGTATGAAGAGGATCGTGAAGAGATAAATCCTTGTATATCCTTTCATACTAATATCCACGTTATTTTGGATACTAGCCACAATTTTTATATTAGAAAAAGTTGGTCTACCCTCATCATGAGAAGAAATGGCTCATAAGGAGATATAATCTTGGGCCCTAAGGAAGAATCACATGTCATGGAGAAAGAACACATACTTAAATATTTTGAAATGTTAAAATTTGGATAGCATGAAGAATTAAATGAAGATTATAAGGACCTATATTGTTGGCCTGATTGCAGTTGTGACCGACCCATTATGCAAGGTACCCCAATTATTGATGATGATGGTAGAAATAAAGGTGAGAAGATCATTGTTTAGGTGTTGTCTCCTTTTCATGAGCCATGTAAAGAAACAAAAGGGAAAAGAGCGATATATGAAGATGACATTTCTGGTTTGAATGGTACTTGTATTCACAAGAAGAAAAACTCTATTTCTATGACAAATATGCCTTGTACTAGTAGCAATGTTGCTAGTTGTTATCATGAAGAGAATAGTTCAACCAACACTCATTTTTGGGATTACAATGGTCAAGGTTATGAAGGAATACAATCATAAATAATTCTATCTTCAAAAGTAGGTGGAATGCACTTTATTCCAACACTTTTATGGCAAAAGAGTCATTAGTTGTCCCTAAATAGAGTGTTACTTCACAATTTTTAGGGAAAATTCTTGGCAAGCTCGATAGTTCCATTAAATATGAAGGCTTAGATTTGAAACATGTGAATATGAACGAGTATGTGAGGCTTCTACTATTCAGTTCTCAGATATCTACAATGTACCATAGATGAAGATGCATGGCATTCTCCTCTAAAGGAAGTGCTCAAGAAAATGAGGCTTCACCAGAATTTGGGATTGAAGTTTGTGTGCCATTTTTGAAGGGGATTTCACTAAACAATAATGATAAGGGTGTTGGTGGTGAGCATCAGAACATTTTTGCGGATGAAGGATGTTTTCAATTTAAAGTGATATGATCATTTTTGATGGAGAAGCCAACCCACAAACATTTGTATTTTAACATTTCCCTATTTTACTTGATGATCAAGAACAGAGGAAAAAGGGAGGCACTATCTGTTAAACATCAATTTTAAAATGATATTATGAGGTTTTAATGCACTCCCAGAAAGAGCACATGTCCCCAAGTAGGAACCACACGTTATCCACCATATTGTGAAGAAGTTCCAAGGTGGTAAGATGACAAGTAATGGTATCTCATATGTTCTCTATTTCCCTTACCCTAATCAAACTATTATTCAGGATCTTCATAATCATGGAACTTGAAAGAAGAATCCCGAAGGAAGGGATTTACAAGATGAAATGGCTACAAGTACTAGCGATCAAGAACACAACATGTCCACTCCTATACAAAATAAATTAAGGAATTCTCTGAAGAGTAATCAAAATTATTGAGGAAAAAATGTTTCAACAAAGTTTTTGAGAATAATCCGTCTTCCCTTATTTCTCCTGGAAGAAAACCATTGAAATGAAAAATATCCTTGTGGGTAAACATCTNATAAATTAAGGAATTCTCTGAAGAGTAATCAAAATTATTGAGGAAAAAATGTTTCAACAAAGTTTTTGAGAATAATCCGTCTTCCCTTATTTCTCCTGGAAGAAAACCATTGAAATGAAAAATATCCTTGTGGGTAAACATCTATGAAATGATTTCAAAGGTTAAGTAATCGTCTAAAATAAGCAAGTCTGCAAAATGGTCCTTACAAGTGGAAAATAACATTTCTGTTGGGTTTTTAAAATGTAACTAGTAGTTCTTGTCAAAGATAAAATCAACTGATTAGACATCTCCAAATGAATGTGGTAGTGTGGCCTAGGTTTCCAATGATGGTGGTTTCTCATAGGTTTTACTAAAAACAAATCCTAACAAATGGATATCCAATGAAGAAGTTGTCATTAATTTGACTAATTTAGATGCTATAAAAGTGGGTAGTTTGATGTAAATTGGTCTGGTATATATTTTTCCCCAAGCAGTTGGCAATGCCAAGAGTACATATGCACATTTGGGTAAATGAAAAAATTATCTACTTGAAGAAGAAGAGGCAAAAGTTGGCAGATCATGTCGGGGATAGGTTTATTGTCTAGGAGGAGCTCATATACATNTTTTTCCCCAAGCAGTTGGCAATGCCAAGAGTACATATGCACATTTGGGTAAATGAAAAAATTATCTACTTGAAGAAGAAGAGGCAAAAGTTGGCAGATCATGTCGGGGATAGGTTTATTGTCTAGGAGGAGCTCATATACATGATTGAAAATCTTGTACATAACCTTGTCATCTCTCTGGACCTTTCTCAAAGGGTAATTAATGCATTAACTGGAGAATATCCAAATAAAAGGGTAGTGTCTTGAATTTCAAAGACAAAAAATGATTGAAAATTTAGGCTTGTGCTAAAAAGGAATAGATATTTGGTGAAGTTACCCTACACAAATATTCTGAAACCTTTCTAGTGAGGACATCAAAGTTGAAATTAAAGGATCAAAAACCTTACCAAGATCTGGTGACTCTCTAATTTCACAATGGAAAATGAAAACCAAAATATATACCAAGCAATGGAATCTTTGTATGTGTTTCTCATCACCAACAAGAAAAACAATATTCTCCAGAATCTTGACACTCTAAGGTTTCTCTCCAAACTATTGCATGTTGGGCATTTTGATCCATGCTTGTGCACGTTTTTCTTAACGCTTGAGAGTTTAGACACAGGGTTTGTCTAAATTTATCAAACAAAAACCCTAGAGCACCGACATATCAATCCTCGACCAAGGAAAATGAAGGTCTCACTCGAGATGTAAAGAGGATCACAGAGACCATAAGGTCTTGTGACAAGGATGAAGACTAAACACATGAAGATCTATCAGGACTAGCATTCATGAACTCATATCTAACGGATTATTAGGACTAAGAAGTAAAACAATACACACACATATTCAACTCATACATTGTAGACACATAATAGATCATAAACATCACATATTTATTACTAGATTTATTCCATCACAATATAGGAATACATTACATAGAACATATATATAATACAACCATACAAATTCATATTTCCTCTATATAAATGCTCAGAATTACAACACATTGCGCAATGCGGCTTCTCTAAAAAATCAGAAATATAACAGACACAAAAGTGTATTCAAAAGAATTAAAATATTACAACAGGCTCAAAGAGAGATCGATACTAAGGACTCAATGAATCTCTTCTCAAAACATATATCTAGCCTTATTTATGATACCACTACTCACATTTATATATTTCTCTGCTTGGGAGCACTGTATCTTTCTACTCTTCTCCACTCGCTCGACTAAAAAAACTGCTTCACATGCTTCTGGCACATGTCTGCAATCCACATAACCTTCAAGAATCGGGGTAATCTTAATTTTCCTGCCATCTCATCTTTTGTCAGTTCCATGATCTCTTGTGTTGCTAGAAGTAATCATTTGAGAGGATTTCTCGATGATTATTTTCTTGATTCCGGCGTGGGTCTTCTTGATTTTTGGTTCAGAAAAAAACTAGGACCGACACCCATTCAATAGTATTTTAGGCCTATTGCACATTGTCAAAAATCGGTCCAGTTCCCACTCTTTGTCATTCCTCATGCATTACCTTAGGCACACAAAAAACTATGGAATGAGCATGCACAACTTCATTTGTGCACATGCACAAAATTGAACCCAAAAATTTGGGTGCCAACAAGCCCTCCCCACTGTTAGTTGGCTCATCCTCGATCCAAATACTACATGTTTTCAAGGAAGACATGTTTGGGTAAGAGAAAATCATCGCTCTTCAAAACAAGTTGTGAGTGTGGTCGGGCCTGAGTAAGAGAAAATCATCTATGCATGCTGTAGCTACAACCTAACCCAAGTTCTAGAATGAATCAAGCAGGACACATGGTGAAAGATGGAGTTGGAGTGCATGCAGTCATATGCTCAACCTGAAACCTTCGCTGGTGTCTGTGGAGGTGAATAAGGGATATTCTTAAATCCCACCATCAAACACTGACCATTGAGGATAATTGAGGTTCCATGAAGAGAGAGTACCATTCTCTACTTGTCTTTTTTTTCTATGAGGACCAGGCCAAGCAAGTAGCTTGGGCTTGTCAATTTATGGAGGGTTGAGGATCCATGGAGAGATGTGAGAGTAGGGCTACCAACAATGAGATTAGATGGATGGGTGTACCATGGGATCACTACTTCTGGAGGAGGCTCCATGACAATGGATGAGAGCAGGGATGCAAATGAGCCATTGAGTAGGGTCCCTTCCTATCAACAAAGGGGATGATGCATGACAACGATTCAATCAGTTGTGGGCAGAGAGAGCTAGTGAACAGTCGTGGGTACGAAACAGATTTCATGGAACTGTGGGGTACTAATATTATATTTTCTAGGAAGGAATGGGGAAGGACCTCTACAGAGTAGTTGGTGACATACTGACAATATTCATGAAAACTGAAGTGCAGAAAATGGATCTGCTCGACTGAACTAGAAAAAAAAAGTATAGACATTCTGCTAAGCCACACCATGACATGGGAGCAGGTAAATATGTAGAATGGGAAGGGAATCAAGGGAAATACCAATGAGATAATGAGGGAATTCACAGATGGGGGTGGTATGGAATGGGGCATGGAGAATTATTCTAGCGAGGGCATTGGGGGCGGGTTATATATATAGAGGGGAGAGGGTGGGGAATATGACGAAGGAGAGAAATAAATTTTTGATGGAGGGGATGGATTGGAGAGCAAGTAGAAAGTGGCAGTGAATTGTGACTCATGGGTATATCGATATGACAAATCTGCTGTACTAGAGATGCTTGTTGGAGAATGTGGTGGTATAGCTGACTGTGTACTTGTGGCATGTTTGAACTTCCCAAATGGGATTATTTTCCCTTTCAATTAACTGAATCACCAATAAACTCTTCCAAAACCTGCATGAATTTTCAGACCGGATCCATACCGTGTATCTATGCCAAAGCATTAGCCTGATTTGGAAATATGGAAAACCTGCACAAACTATCAATCTATCAAGTCCACCTGCATGACTAATGTGAATGTTGTGCTGTCCAAAAGGTAAACTATGCTGACTATGAGATGAGCTACCTATTGTACAACCTACACTAAACCTATTCTAACCGTATTCAAAATTTAGATTGGGAGTTTAAACGATGACCGACCCCTATGGGCCATAGTATACCTTCAACCTACTGCCATTAATGAGTCCCTTGAGTGTATTTCCTTTTAGGGTTTATAGTTTTGCGACACCTGCTTCACTGATGTAGACTAACCGAAAAGGACCCAACCAACACATGAAAATCTTGCCAGGATGGTGCAAATATTTTTTGTCATATAATAATACCAACGAGCCAGGTTGGAGAATTTTCTAGCATTTGTTATGGTCATGCCATGCCTTCTGCCTTTATTTTTCGAACACTTGATTGAAACCGACCATCATTTGATATTCCTCTAGTTCCATTAGCTCGTCTAATATGTGCTGAAGAGATTGATCATCGGTCACTTGGGTGGCTAGGGTGACCCAAAGGCCAAGAACAAAAAAATCTAGCGACATGACCACTTCTTTTCCATAGACAAGTCTAAATGGCATGTTCTTTGTCATCATTTTGCATGTTGTTCGATAAGACCATAGTATTGTGGGGATGCACTGATCCTAGTCATCATGATGCACATTACAAACTTTTGTTAGAACATGTTCTAAAATTTTATTAGAAGCCTCCACTGTACCATTTGCTTGAGGGTGATAAGGGGTGCTCTTTTGGTGATGGATCATGAACTCCTGAGTGAGTTGTTGAATGGATTATTAAGAACCAAATACCTAAATAAAAAATATCACAATATATCCAAAGATATATGAATACAATCACCACACAAGATCTATGAAACCATATAGAAAACCACAACTTTATTATTACCAAATCCTTGAGGTAGGGAAACACCATACAATGGATCCTATTATGGAAGGGATCATCTCCTGTTCACTTGCCTCTTCGAGGGGGAATCCTCCTATTGAGCTACCACTCCAAATACAATACTTCTATTCATGTCTCATTACATTGCTTGAACCCCTTTATATAGTTCTACCATCACTTAAGAACATTCTAGAGGAGGAATCTTCTAGAAGTAGAACCTTCTAAGAAGTCATCTTACATTTATTATATCTAATTACCCATTTATTATATCTAACTACCATAGTGGGTCTTATTTAATAATATAGTAGACCTAGTGCACCTTACATTGAATGAACTCCACTATTATCACTATGGGCCCTCTAGGCCCCCCCAACTACCTCTCTAGCTACCTTACATTCCATCCCCCTTATGAAAGCGTTGTCCTCAACGCTTGATGTACAACCATATACCAGGGTCCCATGGATAATTGTGGACCAT
>ML814915.1:0-25600 GCA_009831015.1 Picea engelmannii | reverse complement strand
CAATAAATGAGTCCCCCCTGAACTGTAATGTATCCCAAACTGAATTGTACCCTGGACATACCAAAGTATCCTTTTAGCTGCTTTCCAATGGCTTTGATGGGGTGTTTTCATATACCGGGAAACAATACCAACAACAAAGGAAAGATCAGGATGGGTATGAGTCAAGTATAAGAGGCTACCAACTAACTAACAATACAAGGTGACATCAAATTTGGGAGAAGTATAGGTGGCATAAATATTGACTCCGGAATGGAAGGGAGAATGGGTTGGTTTAAAATCTTCCATGTGAAAGTGATGAACAAGGTCACAAGCAAACTTATAATGGGAAAGAAAAATTCGTTCATTGGTTTGAAAAACTTGGAGGCCAAGGAAATAGTGAAAAAATCCTAAGTCTGTCATTTCAATTTTTTTCTTAAGGTTGGTTTTCACATGGTTTAAAAGTTTTGAGCCACTACCAGTAAGGATAAGGTCATAAAAATAAAGGACAAGGATTATGAGATGGCTTCCTACTTTCTTGGTATAGACATTAGGATCATAATGGCATCTAGAAAATTCAGTGTCAATAAGAAAGCTGTCCATTTTGGCATACCAAGATTAGGGAGCTTTCTCAAGACCATAAAGATATTTCTTAAGGTGAAAAACACAGATAGATTCATTCTGGACATAGCTAGGAGGTTGTTACATGTATATTTATTCTTGTAAATCCCCATGCAAGAAGGCAGATTTAACATCCATCTGATGGACCTCCCATTTATGTGAGGAAAAAAGGGCAAGAACAAGGCAGATGGAATTCATTTTGGCTATAGGGGAAAATGTTTCATTATAGTCAATTCCTTCAACTTGGGAAAATCCTTTGGCAACTAACCGAGCCTTGTGCCTTTCAACACTTCCATATGATGAATACTTAGTTCTATAGATCCATTTACATCTGACAAGTTTTCTTTCTTTTGGAATAGGTACACAATCCCAAGTATCATTTGCCATTAAAGAATAATACTCTTCATTCATTATTGTATCCCAATCTGGGTGACCTGAAACTTCTGCAAATGTCTCTGGATCATGAGTCTCTGAAACTTGAGCCTAAAGAGAAGAGGCTCACTGGAACTGTGAATGTGTTCGACACTGATCTAAAGGATCACCGACAAGATCACTAGCTGCTTCTTGTGTTGAATGGACCCATCTAGGGAGTAGTGGTGCTGGTGCTGGTGCTGGTTTAGGTTCAATGGACTCATCTAGAGGAAGGTGAGCAGGTGGAGGTGGATTTTGATCCTCACTAGCATTATCTGAAGAATAAACCAAAATTGGAATAGAAGAACGAACAAACACCAAAGATGGCTCGCAGGACAAGAGATTTTCATCAAATTTAACATTTATTCTAATAATAATTTCATTACAATGTGGTTGAAGAAGTCTGTAACCTTTGACATCTTCATAATAACCAACAAATATACACTTCTCACTTTTAGGTTGCAATTCTATCCTTTTCTCATTAGGAATGTGAGTCCATTCTATATTGCAAAGTACATAGAAGTGACTTACATCTGGTTTAATTTTAGTCCATGCTTCTTCCAGTGCTATATTTTTAAGAGCCTTTGTGGGAGTGGGATTTACTATGTAATTTGCACAATTTATGGCTTCCACTTAATACTTTAGACTTAATCCCTTAGATTGGATCATAAAATTAGCCATTTATTTTAATGTGCGGCTCTTTCTCTCAGCAACACCATTTTGTTGTGGTGTATATGGAATAGTGTGTTTCATTTGGATGCCCTCTATAATGTAGTGACTTGTAAAATTATTGTTCACATATTCACATCGATTATCTATTCTTAACCTTTGAATTTGATTTCCATATTGATTTTCTACAAGGTCCTTGTAGGCGAGAAACTTGTCAAAAACTTCACTCTTAAGTTTTAAGAAGTAAACCCAAGTAAGTCTAGAAAAGTCATCAATGAAATTTAAGAAATACTTGCAGCCAAAAAAAGAAGGAGAAGAAAGTGGACCACACAAGTCATTGTGAACAACCTGCAAAGGGCCCAAGGCGTTCCAAGAAGCACGTTTGTCAAAACTATCTCGATGATGCTTGCCGAGAACACAACCAACACAAACACCATCTCTGCATGAAACACGAGGAGGACCAGTCACCATATGTTGATTACATAATTGCTGCAATGAGCGGTAGTTTAGATGAACAAACCGCTCATGCCAAAGTTTTCTCAAGTCATCGCCATGAGTAACAAAAACTGATGGAAAATATGATGACCCAAGGTTGTCAAACTTGTACAACCTGGTAATATTATCAACAATTCCAGTTGCAATAACATGTTCAGGATCTTTTCGATCCTTGATTACAACTTGGTGAGGTGAAAACTCTACGGTTTTACCTTCACCTGAATGAATGATTTGATATATTGATAGAAGGTTATAAGAAATACTTGGAACACATAATACATAATCGAAATGACCATTATCTACCTGAACTGTTCTAGATCCTACAACACTAAGAGATCTATCATCACGGACAAATATTTTCTTGGTGTTACATTCATTTAGAGTAGAAAATATGGCTTTATCCTTATCCATATAATAAGATTCTCCATAATCAATAAGCCACTCATCAGAAGAGGAAGTAGAAGTTGCATTGAAGGAGAAACCAAAAGAAAAATGTGCATGTCCATGAGAAGAAGAAGAAGTAGTAGAATCAATACTGATGTTGTGGGTCTTCATCGCTGCTTCTAAAGCTGCCATCTTCTTGAAACATTTGGATTCATCATGAACATCTTTCCCAGAAAAGTTGCAATGTATGTTAGTTTTCTTATTTTTAGATTTTTCTCCTTTGTCACCATTAGGACTTGAAGTTGTCTGAGTGGTTTTGGGACCCTTTTTTTGCTTGTTGTTGTGGCGAGGATGTTGCTTCTTGAGATTCTTGGGTTTATATTTCTGTTGGGCTACTAAGGCTTTGTTAGAGGTACTTGCAATGTTGATCACTCCAAGTTGTATAAGCTTATCTTTCTCTCTAATCAAAGAATCACAAAAGGACTCAAAAGTGGGTTTTTTATATGCTTTCCCTAGAGCCTCTCTCATGGCATAGAAGGTAAATATAAACACATAATATGCACTACCTGACTTGGAAAGAATAATATAGATGCAACGTTCTTCCTCCAGCTTTATGTTACACTCTTCACATAAAATTCTAAGTGTTTTAAACTTAGATAGATAGTCTTCAATGCAATAAAAATCACTTGGAATGAAAGTCAATATCAGATTTTCCAACTTATGTGCTCAAATAATATTGTGTTTACCAAACACATATTCAATCTTTTCCCAAGCTTCATCAGGGTCATCAATTTCTTGAAGGTGGAACCTTAAATCATGAGATATGGACATTCCAATTATTCCATGTGCTTCCTCATTCATATTAGCCCATTGATTTTCTTTTCATCATCAGTGGGTTCTTTTTCCTTTCCCAAGGTAATCTGGTACAAGCCTTTACTTCTTATTAAATCCTCCATATGGGATTTACATTGGAGGTAGTTGGTGCTGGTAAGTAAAAGATCACTAGAGGAAACCATATTAAATATGAAGATAATATGGATTTAAAAACTAAAACTGATGATCTGGATGGAAAGATCTCGAAAAATTGGGCATTTAAAAAAAAAAAAGACACTGAAAATGGACTTCGGATGTGAAAGTTATGCATAAACATGGTTTACCAAATACTATTGCAGACATGAAAAAACTACTGGTAAACGAGTTTCAGAAGCCAAGCTCAAAAGACCAATACATGAATGAAATGATTGAAATAAGGCAAAAACCAGGTGAGTTTGTTTGGGATATTTATCAGAGGTTGAAACATTTGAAAGGTAAGTTGAAATATGCAATTACTGACATGCAACATAGACACTTATTTGTGAAATCACTGTTACCAAAGTTGAAGTACCCTTTGAGACAAAATAAATTCCAAACTTAGGTAGAGGCTCTGCAAGAAACCATGCAAATGGAAGAGAAACAATATTAGTAGACAGATCTAGCAATAGAGGAGCTGAAGGAGGATTTTAAGAATCTAACATTTCAACTTAACTAGAATAAGGGAAAAGAGAAAAGAGAAAAGAGAAGTTGTTTGGTGTATGCTATGTAGGACAAAAGGGCATCATAAAAACAGATGTCCAACTTTTGTGCAGTACTTGGAAACATGGGTGCCAAACCCATTACCAACATGAGGACCATGGTGCAATATTTTTAAGATGCATGGACATGATCCATATCATTCTCCAATGATGCAGAAGTATAAGACAATACCAAAAACCTCATATTGTAATTTTTGCAAATCAGTGGGTCATGATGATAAGGGTTGTAGAACACTGAAACTGATGAGAGAAAGAACTTTTGACACTTAAAGAGTGCAAGCAAAGATGATGACATAGAAATATGCACCTCAGTTTACCTAGGTTCTACCACAGTACAACAATACGCAACCATAGTACAATAATGCACAACCACAGTATAACCCCACGCAGTATAACCATGTACCCCAATACAACACATCACGAGGAGATCGAGGTGGATACATAGGTGGAGGAAGAGGTGGAGGAGGATTTGGATGAGGTAGAGGACCAGTAGTGTGCCACAATTGCAAACAACCATGACATTATGCAAGGGATTTTCCACTTCCACCGGTGACATATATGTACTATCGCGCATCATACTATGACACAAAAGAATTCCCAACACTCTTGGGAAGGATCCAGGAAAAAAGGAACCTGAACAACCATAAATTCCAGTGGATTTCTGTAGAAGCCAGGGATGATGGGGAAAACATCAATATAGTCACTTGAGGAGGAGCCAAGATAGGAGATGATGCAACAAAACAAGATCCAACTCAACACCAATGGGTCAAGAAGAATACTGAGCCACAAAAGCAATTTGACGCACATATAGAAAATGAAACATTTAAGGAGGCTAGACATGAGCTTCTCAAGCAGAATGTTGCATCTACATCAGTCGCACAGCAAAATCAAGACCCACCAATGTATGAGATGCCATTTTTAATGGACCATACTAGTAAAGGACAACCTTTAGAACAAGTAAGTACCATAAAGACTTTTATGCAATCCCGTGTTAAGCTATTGAATGATCCATCATCTATTAAGGTATTACAAAATATACTAGAAATATGAAACACAAAGGTAGAAGGGAAGTTAGAGAAGAAAAAAGTAAATCATCTCCATACAAGAAGAAGGACAAGCAGATAATTCATGATAAATGCCAACATTGGGGATTTCAACATGGGAGATATTATACTGGATTTAGGCTCTGAAGTAAATGTCTTTCCTAAAAAGACATGGAAGTGTATGGGAGAACCCACATTAGGCTATTCACCTCTCTAGTTGAAACTAGAAAATCAACACAGAGTGTTACCAATTGGAAGGCTTAAAGGAGTGATAGTAGATTTGGATGGAGTGCGCACTATGAAATTTTTTGAAGTGATAGAGATAGTACAAGGCACAAAACCTACCCACAATTACTTGGATTCGATTGGGAATTTGATAACTAGGCTATAATCAACCTGAAGAAAAGGAAAATGAATTTTGAATCAGGTGAATATAGATTCATTGCACCATTGGATCCTTCATAAGGAGAAAGGTTTGTAGAGGTGACTTGTTTGGACCTCAAAGAAATAAGGCAGTTGTACAAAACCATTGTGAGAGAAGAGGATTATGTCAACCCAACTGCAGATGGGGTACTTAGCTGGAGAAGCATTACATTGTGTGCTTCAGACTCAGACACAAGGTTGGAGAATTGGCAGTAGAGACTACATGAAGTCTCCATGAGGATGTGTGCAAGAATAGAATGTGCAGTAAGTTGTGTTGGTATGAAGATAACACAACCTCCCAATTTTCATGGGATAAACGACTTAGAGGAATTCTTGAAAAAATATGTGGAGGAAGTGTTGGAAAATCAGAGGTTGTTATCCCTAGATATTGCACTCAAGGAAACACAAATAATATGGTGGGGTGTGCATAAAGAAACAATTCAAGACTGGTATCAATGCAAACTACTACTACACATTAGATTTGGCACACAACAGGGGTGCAATATAGTGAAGAAGTATGATGGGTGAGGAACACCAGTTGAACACTTGGAGAACTGCATAACACAATGGAGGATGACACCACCATAGGAATGGCCTCATCACTTTATTCATACATTGGAAGGGATCCTAGGGAATTGGTACATAGACCATGAAATGCACAGAGGCACCATAGAATGGACAAGATTACAACACAATTTTGTAGTAACCTTCTCATTCGAGCATGAGAACCCCAACATTGATTTAGCTTTGAAGTTGATAAGGGGAGTGATATTTTTTGATGAACTAGAGGTCAAAATCATAACAAAATATCAACACCAAAATAGATAGATCGTCAAAGAGTTACTCTCATGTTATCATGTCGAAGAGGAAGCTCCAGATGAAGATGATCCATGCAACATTCAGATCACAAATATTGAAGGAGAGAGAGAGGTGAAAGTTCCATATATGGAGTCAGAGGCATTTGCTGCACCAATCAGAGTTAAGAAAGTCAACATTGGGACACATGATAATCCTAAAATGGAAAGTATTGGAGACTACTAGGACGAGGAAACATTAGAAAGGATAAAAAAGTTATTGCACAAATACGGTGACATGTTTCCAACAACCTTTACAGAGATGAAAGGAATAACATGGGAGTTAGGTGAGATGAATATACCCCTCGAACCTGAGGCTAGATCTATCAGAAAAAGACCTTACATATTGAATCCAGTGTATAAGCAGAAAGTGAAAGTAGAAATTGACTGAATGTTGGAAGATGGCATTATAGAACCAATAGAGGAATCTGAATGGATAAATCCCATGGTATTCTAGGAAAATAAGAAAGGGGGGATAAGGATTTGTGTAGATTTAAGGAAACTCAATGATGCTTTCTTACATGACCCTTTCCATACCCATTTTATAGATGAGGTCTTGGAGAATGTGGGAGGCCATGAAGCATATTCATTCACAAATGGATTCTCAAGATACCATCGGATCAAAATAGTTCCAGAGGAAAGGTATAAGACTACTTTTGATACAGAATGGGGATCCTATCAATATAAATTCATGCCCTTTGGATTGAAGAATGCACCAAATATCTTTTCAAGGTTACTCATAGGTGCTTTTAGGGAATTCATACATCAATTTCTAGTATATCTGGACGATTGGATTGTGTATAGTCTTTTGAAATACCATGTAGAAGTTTTAAGACTAATGTTGGAAAGATGCAGGCAATGTCAGATATCATTAAACATCAAGAAATGCATTTTTGGTACACCTTTTGGGATATTGTTGGGACATATAGTGTGAAAACAGGGTTTACTGGTTGATCCTGCAAAGATTGCATTTATTGTGAATTTACCACCACCAAATTTAGTGTTCCAATTAAGAGTAACATTGGGACATACATGCTACTAGAAGAAGTTTATAAAGGGGTATGTACAAATTATTGCACCAATGGAAAAACTGTTAAAGAAGGGCACCAGATTTCAGTGAAATGAGGACTGTCAGCAAGGATTGGACAATCTAAAGGAAAATATGGTGACAACACCTATATTAGTATTTCCATATTGGGAAAAGACATTTCATGTGCACATAGATACATCAATAATAACACTTGGAGCAATTATGGCGCAACCAGGAGTAGGGGACTTAGACCATCATATAGCCTTTGCAAGCAGGAAGTTGTCATAATCTGAACAAAATTACAACACCACATAAAGAGAAGGCCTAGCCATGTTATATGCACTTCAGAAATCCATGCACTATTTATTGGGTAAACACTTTAAAATGTTCACAAATTATTCTACCCTCAAATATCTAGTCAACAAGCTAGTGTTGGGGGGGAGGATTTGTAGATGGCTATTATTGTTCCAAGAATTCGATTATGAAGTAATAGTCAAACCAGGGAAGATGAATGCACGACCTGATCACCTGTCAAGGGTAACCAATGGAGACAAACCTACTAACTTGGAAGACAACTTCCCTAATGCACAGTTGTTTTTAGTACATGTAGCTGATGAATACTTTGTTGATATTATTGAATACTTAAGTACAAGATTTGCGCTACAGGACTTTAGTACTGCACAGAAGAATAACCTGGTAGTCAGAGCTCCAAACTATAAAATCATTGCAGATATCATTTTGAGAAGGTGTGTATTGGAACATGAATGACCTATGGTTTTAGCAGAAGTTAATGAAGGAATAGCTGGAGGACACTATGCAGGAAAAGATACCGTGCAAAAGTTATTGCGCTCAGGATTGTGGTGGCCAACAATTCATAAATATGCCAAGGAATATTGCCAGAACTGTGATTTCTGTTAGAGGATTGGAAAACCCAACAGGAGAAATGAGATGCCCCTAAGACCACAAGCAACTCTGCAGGTATTTGACAAATGGGAAATAGATTTTGTCAAAACTATTAATCCACCAAAAAGAAGTTCATGAGCCATATATATCATTACTGCCACCAAATACTTGACCAGATGGGAAGAAGCAACACCAATCAAAGATTGCAGTGTAGAAACAACAACACACTTCTTATTTGAGCAACTGATCACCATATTTGGATGTCCCAGGATTTTGATGAGTGACCAAGGAACTCATTTTTATTAATAGTACCATCAAGGCTATGACTAATGAGTTTGAAGTCTATCACTAGAAGAGTACACCATATCATTCTTTGGAAAATGGGACAGTAGAAGCTTTCAATAATATTTTGGAAAATGTTTTGACTAATATCTACAATGTTAACAGGGATGATTGGGACTTGAAAATACTAGTATTACTATGGTCATACATGACCACATGTAAGAAGTTGTTAGGGCAGACACCATTTAGATTGGTGTATGGACAGAAAGTAGTGGTTCCATTAGAATTTCTGGTACCCAGTCTGTGCATGGAAACAATTACGAACATGAAAAAAAGAGGCACATTATAGGAGAGGTTAAGTCAACTAATGGGAATGGAAGAGGACATGATCCTGGTAGGATTTCACTAGGAAGTATAGAAATAAAGGGACAAATCCTGGCATGACAGACACATTAAAAATATGAGCTTTAAGGAGGGAGACCTAGTTCTTCTCTATGACAACAAATTTTGCAACACCCTAGTAAGTTCATAATGCATTGGATAGGACCATATGAAGTAAATACTATCACAGATGGGGGATCTGTGCAACTAAAGGACTTGGGAGGAACATAAATGGAAGGAATGGTCAATAATAGTCAATTGAAATTGTACAGGGACAATCGACCTACTAACTCTTAAAAAGTTACAATGCAGAAAAAAACTCATGTATATAGTGTACTATAGTAGATATTAGGAAAGAAAACTGATAAAAATAAATAAAAAGTAGAAAAATAAGAAAAAAGAATACACAAATAGGAAGAAGAAGAAAAATACAAAAAGTGGCAGAAGTTGGTTGAACAATAAGAAAGTGGAAAAAAGAAGAAGTTGCGTGCAACAATTAATACGAAAACATAGAAAGACAACGCACACGAAAAATTGGACTCAGCGCAAATGCATGGAAAAAGTGAAAAACAATTATGACTGGGTCTATAAAGTGCGTAAAGCCTGCATTAGCTTGACACTTAGTGATTTTTGAGCACAGAGCAAGATACAAGTGTGTGACCTAGGTATAATTGTGCGAAGAAGAGAGCGAGTGTTCGAATTAGATATAACATGACACCACCAAAGTTTGGCACTCCAAGGAAGTACGTACAAGTTACTCGATAGGGACAAAGGAGTAAGGAAATGATGGTGGAGCTCGAGAACGTTGTCGAGCTCGAAGATGTCACCACTTTAGAGACATAGTCACTTAGCCCGACAAGGGTTGAGGAGGAAACATCGAGAATGATATAAGGGGATGTAGGGAAGAGTTTCAGGACCCGAAATGATATTACAAACCCTAATCCAGAAACACTGGATAAACCCGATGAAATGAAGTGTCAACAACAAGGCCATGATGAAGAGGAGGTGTTGGTCAAGGACATCAACAAATAGCCAGAATTCGAGGGGGAAGAAGATGAAACAAAAACATTAGAAGCATGCCTATCTCCTATTGGGAAGAAAAGAACGGTGCAGGAAACCACATAAATTACACTTCCCTACCTCCCAGATGTAGTGGTCACTCTGGAGGACATGCTCAAAAACGTACCTAAACTAAGGTACTCAGACCACGACGTGTGCGATGCAAAAAATTCCCAGATTTGGCCTAGGAAGCCTACCTAGCGAACACAGGGGAAATTGGACCCCTAGGAAAACCAGTCATGAAGCCCGCGCAATGGATAGAAGGGCTCTACAACTCCAGGATAATGAACCTCTTGGACATACCGCACTTCGGGCACGACAAAAATGTTGGGATTTGCATAAAACAGTTTCTAGCCCGGGTACATGGCGACATCCTTTGGATGGATAGGCCAATCCATCTCGATGTGGCATCACCAAAATTATAGGATTACCCATAGTGGGCACACATCTAGAGGAATACTTGGACAATAAAGTGTGCGAGAAGGAAATCGCCGAGCTAGTCAAGGCACAATTTGGTACTAGCAGAGGAAACAAGGCCATTGTGATTAGAGATATCAATGATAACGTGACAAGGTTCACCAACAAGCTCATGGCTTGCAAGTTGCTGAGAAAGTGTAGAGAAGAATAGGCTCCAATAGGAGTCATCGTAGTCGCCATGCAATGCGCGAAGTGAGTAATGTTCAGTTGGGTGCCATACCTCCTGAACTGATTTTTGATCGATTGCAGAGATGCGCAGGATAATGGAACCAAGTTCCATTATTCTTGGCTCATTATCCTCATAGCTTTGGCAGGATGGTAGGAGCCAAAAATTTTAGCCTTTCTGGATAGGAAAGGGAAGTGCTATGCAACCATATATGAATCCCTCTAGTAGGCCAAGGATAAAAAAAATTAGTAGACAAATAGCACAGTGTTCACGATACTGCTAGAAGAGATACAACAACACACAACCTATAACATCCCTATTTACCCCAGTTTTTAAATATAACTATATTGGCCAAGAGACTATGGAAAAATCGATATGTATGGATGTTTGATTTGATGAACCTTTGTATAAAAGGTCAAGGAATGTAATTTCTGTTATTGATAGAAATGGATAAGTGTTGCATGACTAATGAAAGAGGGGTTTTTCCAAGAGAGACCATAGATTCTATGAAAGAGATGGTAAGGGGGACTAGGAATGGTTGAGATAATCCCCACCAAACCGGTACTTTGCTGGATTTAATTGCTCAGGATCATAACGGTCCTTTGACCTAGGAATGAATTACAGTCAGACTGGTAGGTGGGAATACCTCCTCAAGAGTTAATGAGGGGATGGGGTAGAGTGCCCATATGTAAGGCTTTCAGACCTGACCACGAATTGGGAATTCGATCCACACATAATATTGCTGAGGAAATCAAGAAACAAAGGTGTGGTGGGTAGAGGAAGGCCTGTGAAGAGAAGTAGAGTGGAGAGACTAAGCTCGAGTTTGAGGAGAGATAAGAATGAGCATGTTATGATTGCAAGATGTGGCTAGCAGGGTTATGATACAAGATGATAAATGAGGGTGTTGAGTGACTGAGGAAGTACTCAGGCAATCCTCCTTGCTTGGTATCGAGAAACGCGTTGCTAAGATCTTATGGGAGGAGGAGAGTAACCTCCATCCCTGACTGTTGCTGAGCCAGAAGACAAAATTATCTCTCAGAGCATCGTGGTCTAGCTCAGGGGTGGCCAGTGGTAAATCCGTTAAGAGTGATTGAGCCTATGTTTGGGTGGAAACGAGCACCCCTTTCAACAATTGCATCACTTCCCCTCTTTCTGATAAGTGTTTTCATACTTTGTGTATTGAAATAGAATAATGAATGAATGGATGTATTTATCCGTCTATAGATGGTTTCTATATAGAATGATCAAGTTATGTATATGCATTTATCTTCTTGTGGACTCATGATTCTGAATTGATAGTTTATATGCCCCATCTTAACCTTCAAGACGTTTTGGGACATAAACCTATAGGAGGGTTTGGATAGAAATAATTGTGTCATTATGGCCCTGTCCTTTTGAAGAGGATATCCCCTTTAGACTCCTTGTTGTGCGACTAAGATATCCTGCCCAAGTCCTTAAAAATTTCATGATGAAGCTTAGGAAGGATAGCTAGATTTAAGTCTCGAAAGAGAAGATCCTTTCGTTTGGAAGATGAGTGGGCGATATCAAAACCTAAGGGAGATAAGTCCTTCAGGCTTCAGAGCTCCATAGGTCCAGGACCTCGAAGTATTATCGACCTTCATAGTCATGAACCAATTGAAGGTGACCGAGAGTTACGGTTACCTACAAGGTTGACCATCGTTGGGCGATTTCCCTAGTGGTTAGATGAACCTATCTTACCGACGAAACTAGGATACAATTCCCCATCAGAAAGTAGCGTGATCAACCGATTGAGAATATTTGGGGGTTCTCTCAGTCGTTAGATCTGCACCGAGGCGACTTTGGTAGAGTACGACTTTGGGAGAATGGATATGCCATAGCATCAAAATCCCCGAATGCCGAAGTTATGAAGTGAAGGAGAGCCATATATATATGGATCTATGTGTCCGAATCTCGACTGTGAGATTTGAGGGATGTTAGAAGGCTGTTAGTCCGGAGTGATGTGGCATAGTGACATCACCCAAGATTATGTGGACCCCAGTTTGACATGCCACATGCGACCCAGATTAGTGCGTATCACATACCCAATAGACCCATTGGAACGTGACACATGTCACCCTGACCCCTCCTATGTGTCAGTTCTTGGTACATGCCCACCTAGAAAAAGTGGTTGGTGAAGTGACCAAAACTCTGGGAGTTCGGGACTTTAGGACTCTAAAGGATTTGGGGTGTAGCGTTATAGAGAGACCCAAAAGGCCTGAAGGTTGGAACCGCATGGCAAGCTTACGGGACTTTGGTATTTCGGAACTCCAGAAGGTCTCGTGCATGGACAATAAGGAGGCATTTAGCGCCGAAGCACTGAAGTACCAAATTTCTTTCTAGCCTGCATGTTATATGCCTACGTGTTACACGAAGAGTGAGTCCATTCATGGGAGAAGATGGTGGATGGAATTCCACCGTGGGTGAAGGAAATTGGAGACCATATGTGTGAGGTTGATTCACATGGACGCCACGTGGCCCTCAACCAATGAACGCCCAAATAAAATTGGGAAGCCATAAATTGCAACCCAAAGCTCGGATTGGAGCCTAGTAGTAGTCATTTAGAATGCTACGGGTAAGTGGAAGAGGATAAAGACCTTGGTTAGAGGATTTGAGATGTTAAGGAGAGTGAACTTTTTATGCCCCATCTCTAGGAAATATACTCAGGGGTTGGGTGTGTTACAAATTGGTATCAGAGCATGGTTACAACACTTGGACTGCTTGGGCTCATGGAAAAGTTGCGTAAAAACCATATTTAAAGGAATTTTAAGGGTGACACCCTATATTACCTCTTTCCTAAAGAGTCTGGTTAAAATTTCACTAAAGAAAGGAATGGAATTTTCTACTATTGTGTGTATTTAAGAAATATGAACTGTGTGTTGTTCATGAACTAATAGACTGATTGGCTAATAGTAAGTTTTTTTCCAGCACTCAAGTAGTTAGTAAATCACAGGAAAACTACAAGTATAAAGGATGGTGACATGCCATGAAGTGGGGGATGGCTTCCACAATAGAGATGAAAAATCTGACGAAAGGAGGGTGGTGGAAACCCCTTCAGATCTGGCTAAAACTGTAAGGAGCCTCATGGATGAATTATAGAGTTGCAAGGCCGACAATGAGAGATTGATAAAGGAGCAAGAAAAACAAACGGAAAATTAATGTAGTCTTGCTGCAGAGCTTATCCGATATACAAAGGTAGCTGTAGCATGGACCCACAACTAGTCATGTGGACCAATGACATACAAAGAGAAGTCAAAGTCCACTTTAGATATGAAAATGTGGTCCCATAAGTGGCCACACTATAAGGAGTACCTCGAGGAAGGCCCAACTTGGAGGTAGGGGACACTCATCGGGGAATTCCTCTGGAGAGGAAACTAGAAATTCCAAGGGATATTCTAGTAGCAAGACCAGATCACATTCTCAAAGGAAAGGAAAGAAGAGAAAGCATTCCAAAAGTCGTGATCCTGAAGAATTCAAGAAATCCAAACCACCCTCTTTTGATGGATAGATTAATAAAGGGAAGAGACTGAAGATTGGCTGCTTGGTTTAAAGAAGTACTTCAGAATCCATGACTACTCTGAAAACTTGAAGGCTCGAATAGACATCTTCAACCTGAATGGGAAGGCTTACATTTGGTGGGAAGACCTTAGGAATGTGAAAGGAATCCATGAGAAGGAATTTTCATGGAAACAATTTGAGAAATACTTCAAGAAGAATTATATGTCAGAGAAACACTTTGATGGGAAGACTAAGGAGTTCTATGAACTCAAGCTGGGACAACTCACCATAGAGGAATATATCAATAAATTTCTTTAGTTGATAAGGTATGTACCTTACATAAAGGATGAAAAGGTAAAAGTGCAACGATTCATTAGTGGGTTACCTCAGTCCTACCGGGATACGATTGAGTTTGACGAGCCAAAGACCTTAGAAGACATTATCTAGAAGGCAAGTTATTGTTACGAACATTTCAGGAATCAGACATAACCTCGCGAGGATTGGGAGAAGAAGAATAGTTCAGGATTCAAGAAGAAGAGGTTTAAATCCTCAATATTTAATAACTATGGGAAGAATTCTAGGATGAGCCTTCCTACTAGAAGTGTGTATCAACAAAAATTCCCCTCCCAGAGTGGAAATAAACCTTTTGGAGCAACCCTAGGAAAGACTGATAACCCAAAGAGAGAACCCTTGAAATGTTGGGGTTGTGGAGAAGAACATCTGCTGAGGGATTTACCACATAGAAAACATAACAGTAGGAGAGTTTACAACATCCAAGAAGATACCACAGTTAGTGACATGGCTAGGAGTATGCCACAAATTTATGCAGCCTTGGATAATAAACAAGTCGACCACCAAGCTTCAATGGTGGATATGGAAGGTATGATTGCCAACCATCTAGTCTCTATTTTAATTGACCCTGGTTCGAATTTGAGTTATGTGGCCCCTCAGACTATTGATAAGTGTAAACTGCAACCAGTTAGACATGTTAATCCATGGTTGGTACAACTAGCCACTGGAACCAAAAGAAAAGTAGCAGAGGTCATACCCACTTGCCAATTCATTATGGATGGATTTCCCACCCAAGCAACCCTTAATATACTTCCCCTAGGATCTTATGACCTATTAATTGGTATGGACTAGTTAGCCACTTATAAAACCAAGTTAGACTATTACCATAAAACTTTGGAATGTGAAAATGAATAAGGGAGAAAAATAACCCTCCAAGGGATTCAGAAGCCTGTCCAGTGAGATGAATATCAACCCTTCAAATTAAAAAGTATTGCAGAAAGGGATGTCCTCTATATGCGTTTTAGGTGTTGGAATCTGTTGAGGATGACAAACTAAACCTAAAGGACCGCCCCATATTAAAAGAGTATAAATATGTGTTTCCAGAAGAGGTACCGGGTTTACCTCTGAGAAGAGACATTGACTTCTCCATAAAACTTGCACTAGGAGCAATGGCAGTGTCTAGAACACCCTATAGGATGAGTACTCTAGAGCTAGTTGAGCTCAATTTACAGCTAAAGGAGATGATGGAAAAAGGATACATCTGACCCAGTGTGTATCCATGGGGAGCACCCGCCTTGTTTGTGAAAAATAAAGATGGCACACTCTGACTGTGCATAGAATTTAGAAAACTTAATAAGACAACCATAAAGAACAAGTATCCCTTGCCAAGAATCAATGACTTATTCGACCAATTAAGGGATGCTTCCATTTTCTCAAAGATTGAATTAAGGTATGGATACCATCAAGTCCAAATCAAGGATGAAGATATCCACAAAAAAACCTTCAGGACAAGGTATGGTCACTATGAATTTGTGGTGGTGCCATTTGGATTAACCAATGCCCCGACCAATTTCAGTGTTTGATGAATAATGTACTCAGAAAATTCCTAGATAGATTTGTATTGGTTTTCATTGATGATATCCTAATTTACTCCAACAACAAAGAGGAGCATGCAGAACATCTTATATTAGTGCTTCAAGTACTAAGAGAGCATCATCTCTATGCTAAGTTTAGAAAGTGTGACTTTTTCCAGAAGCAAGTCCATTACTTAGGCCATGTTATTTATAAAGAAGGAGTGGCAGTAGACCCTCACAAGATCATATCTATCATGGAATGGAACCCTAAAGGATGTGTATGATATTAGGTCCTTTATGGCCTTAGTGGGATACTATAGAAGGTTCATAAAAGGATTTTCCAGGATTGGTTGTCCAATCACTACCCTTCAGAAAAAGGGAGTTAAATTCACTTGGACATCCAAATGTGAAGGAAGATTTCAAGAACTGAAATACCTTCTAACCCATGCACCTGTACTAAAGATTGCAGACCTTGATGATGACTTCCTCATGTGTACATATGCCTATAAGGAAGGACTCGAAGGAATCCTTATGCAAGAAGGGCATGCAATTTGCTACGAATCTAGAAAATTGAATGAGCATGAAATCAACTATGTGACCCATGAACTAGAGTTGGATTCCATAGTGCATGCTTTAAAAATGTGAAGGCATTACCTCCCGGGTAGGATATTTGTACTTATGACAGACCACTGTGGGTTGAGGCACCTGTTTGATCAACCAAAGCTCAATGCTAGAAAAGTTAGGTGGATGGATCTCCTTAGTGAGTTTGATTTCAAAATCAAACACATTAAAGTAAAGGAAAATAGAGTGGCCAATGCCCTTAGCAGAAGTGTGAAAATGATTCACCTGGCATTGGTAAGCACCTGTGAAACGGACGTCAGGGAGAAAGTCAGGAATTCACAAGAAACATACCCATTCTTTAAGAGTGTGATGTCATACCTAAAGTAAGATCCCACAGGGATAAAGTATGAAGGTGATCAGATGCTTGATGAAGGCTCCCTGACCTACAAAAACATATTGTATATTCCAAGTTGTGACGACTTGAAGAGGTTCATAATGGATGAACTACACTAGATACCATACATTGTTCATCCAGGTTATCATAAAATAATCATGGCCACTAGGAAACAATTCTATTGGCATGGAATGAAAAAGGACATAGCTGACTATCTAGCTATGTGTCTAAAATGCCAACAAGTTAAGGTAGAACACAAAAACCCAATAGGGTTGTTACAACCTCTACCAATTCTAGAATGGAAATGGGAAACAATCTCCATGGATTTCATCACAGGATTACCAAAACCGGCCAAGTAGAATGATGCCATCATGGTAGTGGTGGAAAAATTGAGCAAGTCTGCTCACTTCGTTCCTGTCAAGTCAACTTGAAAGGCAATAGATATTGCCAACATCTTCATGAAGGAGATATTCAGACTACATGGCATGCCTAGGGAGATTATATCTGACAGAGACACAAAAATTACTTCAAGCTTTTGGAAATCCTTAATGGTTGGTTTTGAGACTAAATTGTCATTTAACACAACCTATCACGCTCAAAATGATGGACATACAGAAAGAGTAAACCAAATATTAGAAGACATGTTAAGGATGCATGTAATGCATCAGCCTAAGAAGTGGGAAGAATACCTTCCATTGGTAGAGTTTTCCTACAACAACGATTATCAAGAGTAATTGAAGATGAGCCCTTTTGAAGCCCTCTATGGTAGATAGTGAAACATCCCAATCAGCTGGAGTAACCCAATGTATATAATTTCAATCAGACCCGACATGCTGAAAGAAATGGAACAACAAGTGATTCGGATTAAGCAAAATCTAAAAATTTCTCAGGATAGATAGAAGAGTTACGCCGACAGAAAGATAACTCCCAGAGAGTTCAAGACAAGAGACCATGTCTATCTCATAATTAGACCCAGGAAGAGTTCCCTGAGAACATGATCTTGTGCCAAGATGGCACCCTGATATTGTGGACCCTTTGAAATTTTGAATAGAGTGGGACCTGTTACCTATAGGCTAGCTCTCCCTCCCATAGTGAAGGCACATAATGTTTTCCATGTTTCATTATTTAAGAAATATGTACATGATTCTAATCATATAATTGTCTGTTCTGTGATTTAGGTGGAGCCAGAGGGAGAATTCTTGCCAGAACCTTAGTGCATACTAGACAGAAAGGAAACCTCACTTAGGAACCGAACCATTGCACAGGTCAAGGTGCAGTGGAAACGCTTTGGCCAGGATGAGGCTATGTTGGAAATGGAGGATGCCATGAGACATGCATATGCATTTTTTAATTTTTTTTGTATATACAGAGCACATTGATAGATAGAACATCAAGGATGATGTTCATTAAGGAGGAGGGGATTGTAACACCCCTGTTTCCCCTAGTTTGTAAATATAAATATATTGGCCAAGAGACTATGGAAAAATCGATATGTATGAATGTTTGATTTGATGAACCTTTGTATAAAAGGTCAAGGAATGTAATTTATGTTATAAATAGAAATGGATAAGTGTTGCATGACTACTGAAAGTGGGGGTTTTCCAAGAGAGACCACATATGCTATGAAAGAGATGATGAGGGGGACTAGGAATTGTTGAGATAACCCCCACCAAACCAATACTTTGTTGGATTTAATTTCTTAGGATCAGAACAGTCCTATGATCCAAGAATGAATTACAGTCAGGCTGGTAGGTGGGAAGACCTCCTCAAGAGTTAATGAGGGGATGGGGTAGAGCACCCATATGTAAGGATTTGAGACCTAACCACAGACTAGGAATTCGATCCACACACAATCTTGTTGAGGTAGGTAAGAAAGGAAGGCATGGTGGCTAGAGGAAGGCCTGCGAAGAGAAGCAGAGTGGAGAGAATAAGCTTGGGTTCGAGGAGAACTGAGAACGATAGCGTTTAGATCATATGATGTGGCTAGAAGGGTTATGATACAAGCTGATAAATGAGGGTGCTAAGTGACTGAGGAAGTACTCAATCATGCCTCCTTGCTTGGTATCGAGAAACCCATTGCCAAGATCCTGTGGGAGGAGGAGAGTAACCTCCGTCCCTGACTATTGCTAAGTCATAAGACAAAATGATCTCTCAGAGCATCGTGGTCTAGCTCGGGGGTGGCCAGTGGTAAATCCATTAGGAGGGAATAAGCCTATGGTTGGGTGGAAACGAGCACACCTTTCAATAGTTGCATCAAATCCCCTGTTTCTGATAAGTGTTTTCATACTTTGTGTATTGAAATGGAATAATGAATGAATGCATATATTTATCTGTCTATAAATGGTTTCTGTATAGAATGATCAAGTTATGTATATGAATTTATCTTCTTGTAGACTCATGCTTCTAAATTGATAGTTTATATGCCCCAGCTTAACCTTCGAGACATCTTGGGACATAAAAATTTAGGAGGGTTGGGATAGAAAGCATTGCGTTAGTCTGGCCCTATCCTTCTGAAGAGGATATCCCATTCAGACTCCTTGCTGTAAGACTGGGATATCTTGCCTAAGTCCTTAACAATTTCATGATGAAGATCAAGAAGGAGTATTATCAGACCTCATAGTCATGAACCGGCCGAAGGTGACTGAGAGTTACAATTACCTGCAAGATTTACGGGTGTTGGGCAGTTTCCCTAGTGGTTAGATGAACCTATCTTACTGACGAAACCGAGATTCAAATCCCCATCGCAAACTAGCATGAGCCACTGATCGAGAATGTTCGGGGGTTCCCTCAGCCATTAGATCTTCATCGAGGTGAATTTGGTGGAGTACCACTTCAAGAGAATGGAGATACCATAGCATAAAACTCCCCGAATGCTGAAGTTACAAAGTGAAGGAGAGATGCAGATCTATGGATCTATGTGGCCAAATCTCGAACGTGAGATCTGAGGGATGTTAGAAATCTGTTAGTCCGGAGTGACTAGAATAGTGATGTCACCCAAGGTGACATGTACCCTAGTTTGAAGTGCCACATGTCACCCAGATTCGTGCATATCACATACCCAATAGACCCATTGGAACATGAAACATGTCACCCTGACCCCTCCTATGTGTCGGTTCTTGGTACGTTCCCACCTAGCCAAAGTGGTTGGTAAAGTGACCGAAACTACATCACAAGGGATCGAAAGAAGGAATGGCTCTACTGCGTCACAAGGGAAGAGATTGCCTAGATAATCGAAGACTAGCCAGTGTAGTGGAAGATGCCAGTAGAAAAACTAGAAATAAGGCTAGCCGCAACACAATCAACCAAACCTAAGGGGAAAGCCGAAGCAAGTCCTTCAACAAAGAAAAACAACCCAACTGATAACACTAGGAAGTCTGCAGTGCACACTCAAGCATTGGGAAGAAAAACAATGCCAAAGAGACCAAGGAGGAAAAGAATGGTGCCTAGGACATACATTCAACAGGATGCCAAAAAGGGGGACACATCTTAGGTTGGAGAGGAAAGGGCACAAGAAATGACGAGTGGGGCACAACCCTCACAAACAAAAAAGAAGATAATGCAGGTAGAGGATGTGTGAAAAAAGATGAAGTACACCAAGGAGGACCCAATCATCACCTTGACATAGAATGATGCTGAGTTCATGGAAGACAAGGTCCAGGATAGGGGGAAAGAGGTGGTCTGCGCTGCAGAAGCATAGAGAGAAGAGATCATGGATAAACTCATAGAAGTCCATGAAACTCTACAACAATTAAAAATTCATGCAGTACCGCAGGCCACAACGCAACAACATGAAAAGACACAATGACCCCCTGTGCAGAAACAAGAAGATGAGATAGTTCAGATAGTAGTGCAAGACATGGATACATTCATGGTTACATAGAAAATGTTTAGAATTGATCAAGAAAATGCATAGAAACCCATGGGGGACATTGACCATTTTGAGGTAGTCATGGCATAGATACCCACAAAGGAACTATACAGACTCCAGGCTAGTATAGTGTAGGGAGTACAATCCAAAGCCCACACAGATGCCACTGACTTGAAGGTTGGTAGTGGAGTCGCATAAATGTTACAGATCACCCGTGACCAGTTGACCTCAGAGAAGGAGGAGGAACAATAATTCACTGACAAGATAGATCAGGTGCTAACAGTGGTATATGACTACATTCTAGATAGCGCTCAAGCACCAGATAGGAGTGCAGTGGAAAATATAAAGATCATTTTGCAAATGATTGAGGGATATAGGCAGGAAAATGAGGCGCTGAAATAAAAAATTAATCCTATGACTCCTTCTAAGGTTTGAGAGCAAAGAGAACAACAAAATGCACTCCAAATAGAGGACATGTCAAGGTAAGCAAGGGAAGTCGTAGAACTATTTGACAGAATTGGCAGATTTGGACCATTTTGGAAGAGGATGAAAAGGTCCAACAATTGGACCAACAAGAGGAGAAAATCAATGCTGCCATACAGGAGTTGAAGCAACGATAGAAAAAAATGAGAATTACTGAGCGCTTGAAGGGTACCCAGGAGATGAAGACCCTGTAGACAGAGTTAAAGACAACAAGATCAATAAGCAATAAATATAAGCCCAATTGGATCCCCTCTAGGAACAAGCAACATAGATAATTGCGTAGCTGGAGGAAGAGAAGACAAGGATGGCACATGCACATTCATAGAGCACAACATTACTACAATAACACATAACAACATAGATGGTTTAGGCACTAACAGATAAATCTTTGGAGGTGAAGGGAAGAGGAAAGGATCTAGCAGAGAAGTTACACAACTTGGAAAAGGTTGTATAGGGAGCGCACACCACCTGAGTAGCTCAGGACGAGCCACATGTCAGTGTTGGGGGCCTGTTGGGAAAAAACATGTTTTGGGAAGAAAGTCTATTTTGTGTGCATGCCAATTTTTGGGAGAAAGATATGTTTTTGGAACTTTCCCTATTTTGGAGAGAAATACATATTTTTGGAGCACACGCAACAGGTGCCAGGAAAGAAACATGCAAAAAAAGAAGGAAAATCAACATGCAAAAGGAAAAGTAATGCGACGCGCATGAAGACAAGCCTAACCATGATAGGGTTAGGGATTTTGAAAAATATTGTAGTGGCTATAAGCCTATAAAGTAGCATAAATAAGGACCTAGGAGGTCTAGGTCAGGGGTGTAGTCAGTTGATTATTGAGAGTTAGTTCGTTGGGAAGCGATTGATTTTAATAAGTTTTGTGGAAAGGTGAAATAAGCTAGGTTTTGAGGGTTAAGTCACAGGATTAGGAGCTTGTTGTGATCTAGTTAGCCTCCTAGAGGGTACTTACCCTCATTTTGATTGTAATACTGAAGATGTATTGCGCACAATGCTAGATTTTGCACTAGAATAAATAAAAGAGTAGAGAAGCCAAATATTTGTGGACATAGCCTCAGGAGGGGGTGAACCATGATAAAAATTATGTTCTATGTAATTGTTAATGAATTCTTTAATTTTCTGTTAATATTAGCTCAAGAATGAATGGTGAAAGTAGCTATATCAATGTGCATGCATAGGTTTAAATATGAATGTATCATAGGTGTAGATGAATGATTAACAAGGATAATGCATAAGGAAAATAAGCCAACCACAATCCCCACTCATTCCTAGACTGCAAACACCTGAGTATTGCAGTCCCCCATAAAATCTATCTCGGGTGAGATTACTTTGTGCACCCTATGTGCAACGTTTCCTTCTGGTTTATCAGGAGGGCCGATAGTTTTGAGGGTTTTGTTGGAAACCTGTTTGAGACCAGAACCTGGGTCGGCCAAAGAAAGTAACCAACACTTAATAAGGCAACTTTTAACCAAGTGAGATAGAAAAATATATCGTATTTTTTAGAAGGAGGATTGGGGTTGTTGTTGTTGAAGATGGCCTTGGAGAGTGTGCTCATAAAAAACTATTTTTCACACAAGAAAAAAATATCGCTTCTCGATGACAACAAGGGTTAGATCTTGGTAAGCTTACTTGGAAAATGCATCTTTTCCTATCTATTTATGATTTTCTGAGATCGCACAAGGCACAGGGAAAATAGCATACACAAATCTAAAAGAGTAACAACTCAGAAACACACAATATAAAACCAAAATAAAACCGAAATAATACTCTGCAAAAATTTAAAAAGGGCGTATTCAGACTTTATACCTCCAGATCTAACTGAAATGGCCGTATATTGGGAAAACATAAACCTTTTCTAGTGAAAAGAAAAGTGTTCCTTAATGAAACAAGCACTCTGAATGCAATGGAACAATACTCTCAGCCTAGAAATGTGAGGAAATGGAAGAAACTAGAGATGCAGAAACTCGGCTTCACGATCTCGATCTACAACGAGAGTGGGTCTTCAAACATGCTCTGATACCATGTTCTAAAAAACAGGTATTCCAACAGAGGATGAACACCTTCAGTGACCACTCACACAACTAGATCAAAGATCAACACATTAATATTTTGATGTGGTAAAACCCCTACGGGGAAACATCCACGACCCTAGCCAACGTGACCACTTGGAGCAATTTATTAATGAAAAATAAAAAGGTTACATAGATATTTTACAAGAGAGTTTCTCACAATCGATAATCGACAAATGACCCTCATGCTCTTTTAATAGAGATCATGACCAATCATGTGTTAATCCATAGATCAATGTAGCTGTTAAGATCGAGGAGAATATGAATCGTCAGATCACTCTATGTCGGGAACATATTGTGACCATCGAATTTCGTAATTACAAATGCATACTAATGCATACTAAAGAAACACATTAAGAAACACACTTTTACCTAACGACACATTATACCAAGTAGATATTAACTAACTCAATGTCTAAATATCCTAATAGATTCTAGGCGCATGGAAATTTCTAACACCTCTGCTTGAGTCGTCACATTTTGTTGGGTGAGAGGAACTCAGATATGTGGAAGTAACCCCAAAATAAACCATTCCTTGTGTTGCATGTCCTAGATTAGTAACGTCAGCCTATCCAATAAAATTTTAAACCGTTGGTCATAATTCCATATGGTCTTTCCTTCCTTTTACTTGATCTCTTCTATCTCCTTGATACATTGGGACTCTGACTTAGGTTTCTCGGACTCCCTAAGTAGATCCTTCTTAATCTCAACCAGGGACCTCGCCTATCTTGCTGGCGCAGTAGGCTTATACTTCATATACCATGTCAAGGCTCTGTCCCTGAACGTGGTCTCCAATTGCACGATTTTAGCTACTTCATCTGTGATTCTCTTCACAGACTAGATTGCTTCACATGTAAAGCATTGTTTCTCTGCATCATCCTTACCCATTCCGTGGAACACAGGTAGTCTCAGGGTACTGTCCTAATTTTCCATCTGCAAACTTGAGCTAGTTCCTCTTCTCTGACTGCTAGGGGTTTAACTTTTCCACACCACTATTTATTAGGGTAAAGTATTGTTGACTTCACCTTCGTCTTCACTCGTCTCTTTGCTTCTATCTTCTTCTTCTCTAACTTCTACTCTAATATATTCACTATCTGTTGTGTTTCCTTTTTGATTAAAAATGTGTAAGGGGGGTTGTACGGGGGTAAGTCCATCTTCTTCTGAAATTTCTCACGAGGTGACCTAGAGAGTTGCTTACTTGTAGCCATGCAAGACCATATACTACTATCAATTCATATCCCCCACCACTAGGGGAGCCTCCATATTCCTCTTCTTCTGGTGCACCAACGTGTTGTACTCTACCTTCCAGTCCTATCTGTGCACCAAAAATCCATGGTCTGTCTTCTGGTCTGATCTGCACATTCCCATTGTGCGTGATATATTCCTCTCTGAACAATGCAATACTACTATGTGTGTCATCCTCTCCTCTTATCAACACACCACTTCTTTATGCTTCATCTTCCTCTAAGGTTGCAACACTCTGCAATATCCAAGGGGTGCGGAGTTCATCACCTAGGCCCTTACTAGTATCACTACTGGTATCCCCACTGGACACCCTATCCTCTATGCCATGCCTATTTGTGGGCATATCCTCATCTGTGCTCCACTATGGCACACCATACTCTCCCACACTACTACCTGGTGTAGTCACCCTTCTCTTCATCTTCGATCCGACCCCTTGTCATGTTATTATGACTAACTCTTTTCCACTTATTTTTTTCTCTTTTATTCTTATCTCAACTCTTCTTGCATACCTTTAGGATATTTTTCTTCTTTACTCCTCTGGGTGCATTCCATTCCTCACCTCATTTCAACAATTTATGGATCCTCCTGGACGGATCCATTTTCTCTCTGAATTTCCCCCGTCTTTGTAACCCCACTTGTTCTAGGGGATTTTACTCAGTCATTCGATGGGGGATCCATAAGCATCAACCCTTTCTCCACGAGCATCATTTTTATCCAAAGTGGAATTTCTTCCAGCATCCACTTTCTCAGACCTTCAGTAAACTTTATTTCAGCCTCACTGAAAGAGTCAGTGTATTCCACAACAAGTTCAAAAATGTAGCCTTATTTTACTTTAGCAAAC